>JAJQKJ010002157.1:0-282500 GCA_029574335.1 Rana kukunoris
TTTGCTGAACTTGCAGTCAGACCACCGACTAAACATCTGGAGGAAATTATCTCACCAAAACAAATTCCCCGTGCCTACGGAGCACCCCGTGTAATAAAACACGCCGCCGCCGCCGCACACGTAATACAAACATTACCCCACCTCCAAAATCTCATGTCATCTTTAATGCGCTATTAACCCAAAACCAAAGATGTCATATCCAGTGAGGGAAAAAGGATTTGATTGGCTGCTGATTTTGTACATTTGCTCGCTGACAAAGAAATTATCTTAAATTTTATTGGTCGGTTTATTTTATCAGTGAGAGACAGAATAACCACAAAAATATCCAGAAAAACGCATTTCAAAAAAGTTATAAATTGATTTGCATTTTAACCACTTCAGCCCCAGAAGGTTTTACCCCCTTCCTGCCCAGGCGAAATTTCAGCTTCCGGCAATGCGTCGCTTTAACTGACAATTGCGCGGTCGTGCGACGTGGCTCCAAAAAAAAATTGATGTCCCTTTTCATCACCCTTGCTGTTTTTATTTTTTGCGCTACAAACAAAAATAGAGCGACCATTTTGAAAAAAAATTCAATATTTTTTACTTTTTGCTATAATAAATATCCCCCCAAAAATATATATAAAGAAAAAGTTTTTCCTCAGTTTAGGCCGATACGTATTCTACTACCTATTTTTGGTTAAAAAAAATGCAATAAGCGTTTATCAATTGGTTTGCGCAAAATTTATAGCGTTTTCAAAATAGGGGATAGTTTTATGGCATTTTTATTATTATTATTCTTTTTACTAGTAATGGCGGCGATCTGCGATTTTTTATTGGGACTGCGACATTATGGCGACACATCGGACACTTTTGTGACATTTTTGGGACCAATCACATTCATACAGTGAACAGTGCTATAAATATGCATTGATAACTGTATAAATGTGACTGGCAGGGAAGGGGTTAACCACTAGGGGGCGGGGAAGTGGTTAAATGTGTAGCCTAGTTTGTGTTCTAACTGTGGGGGGAGGGGGGTGATTGGGGGAGGTGACTGACGCTGTGTCCCTATGTACAAGGGACACAGATCGGTCTCCTCTCTCCCTGACAGAACGTGGAGCTCTGTGTTTACACACAGAGCTCCACATCCCTGCTCAGTTACTGGGCAATCGCGGGTGATCCCAGCAAAGCATCTCTCACCACCCAGCATCCCTGCAGTACAATTCTGCAGGCGCGGGAAGCAGAGAGATGACATCGCCTCTCTGCTGCCTGACTCTGGGACACAGCAAGAGACCAGCTTAGCAGGAAAGTGACACAGACACAACGTGTGGCAGGTGACGTGGCAAGTGACAATCCGCATCTGGTGGCAGCCTGGCAGGCGACAATTCGCATCTGGTGGCAGGCAACGTGGCAAGTGACAATCCGCGTCTGATGGCAGGCAACGTGGCAAGTGACAATCCGCGTCTGGTGGCAGGCAGGGCTGTCATAATGAGAGGGCACACCTGGGCACTGCCCAGGGGCCCCAGCTGCCTGGGGGGCCCCTGCCCTTTCCCCAAAGCAGCTGGTCCTTGAGCCCGGGCTGCCAACGAAAATTTGGGCAGCCCGGGCTGCCCCTCTACATCCTAGATATCCCCCCAGCACTTTGATCCCTCTACACCCCAAATATCCCCAACCTCCTAGATTTATGTTTACCTGCACTGTCTCTATTGTAGGGGCCCCAGAGCATTACTTTGCCCAGGGGCCCATGATGCTATTAAGATGGCCCTGGTGGCAGGCGACAATCCGCATCTGGTGACAGGCGACGTGGCAAGTGACAATCCGCATCTGGTGGCAGACGGACGTGGCAAGTGACAATCCGCATCTGGTGACAGGCGACGTGGCAAGTGACAATCCGCATCTGGTGGCAGGCGACGTGGCAAGTGGACAATCCGCATCTGGTGGCAGGCGATGTGGCAAGTGACAATCCGCATCTGGTGGCAGGCGACGTGGCAAGTGACAATCCGCATCTGGTGGCAGGCGACGTGGCAAGTGACAATCCGCATCTGGTGGCAGGCGACGTGGCAAGTGACAATCCGCATCTGGTGGCAGGCGACGTGGCAAGTGACAATCCGCATTGGTGGCAGGCGACGTGGCAAGTGACAATCCGCATCTGGTGGCAGCCTGGCAGGCGACAATTCGCATCTGGTGGCAGGCAACGTGGCAAGTGACAATCCGCGTCTGATGGCAGGCAACGTGGCAAGTGACAATCCGCGTCTGGTGGCAGGCAGGGCTGTCATAATGGGAGGGCACACCTGGGCACTGCCCAGGGGCCCAGCTGCCTGGGGGGCCCCTGCCCTGTCCCCCCAAAGCAGCTGGTCCTTGAGCCCGGGCTGCCAACGAAAATTTGGGCAGCCCGGGCTGCCCCTCTACATCCTAGATATCCCCCCAGCACTTTGATCCCTCTACACCCCAAATATCCCCAACCTCCTAGATTTATGTTTTACCTGCACTGTCTCTATTGTAGGGGCCCCAGAAGCATTACTTTGCCCAGGGGCCCATGATGCTATTAAGGTGGCCCTGGTGGCAGGCGACAATCCGCATCTGGTGACAGGCGACGTGGCAAGTGACAATCCGCATCTGGTGGCAGACGACGTGGCAAGTGACAATCCGCATCTGGTGACAGGCGACGTGGCAAGTGACAATCCGCATCTGGTGGCAGGCGACGTGGCAAGTGACAATCCGCATCTGGTGGCAGGCGACGTGGCAAGTGACAATCCGCATCTGGTGGCAGGCGACGTGGCAAGTGACAATCCGCATCTGGTGGCAGGCGACGTGGCAAGTGACAATCCGCATCTGGTGGCAGGCGACGTGGCAAGTGACAATCCGCATCTGGTGGCAGCCTGGCAGGCGACAATTCGCATCTGGTGGCAGGCAACGTGGCAAGTGACAATCCGCGTCTGATGGCAGGCAACGTGGCAAGTGACAATCCGCGTCTGGTGGCAGGCAGGGCTGTCATAATGAGAGGGCACACCTGGGCACTGCCCAGGGGCCCCAGCTGCCTGGGGGGCCCCTGCCCTTTCCCCAAAGCAGCTGGTCCTTGAGCCCGGGCTGCCAACGAAAATTTGGGCAGCCCGGGCTGCCCCTCTACATCCTAGATATCCCCCCAGCACTTTGATCCCTCTACACCCCAAATATCCCCAACCTCCTAGATTTATGTTTACCTGCACTGTCTCTATTGTAGGGGCCCCAGAGCATTACTTTGCCCAGGGGCCCATGATGCTATTAAGATGGCCCTGGTGGCAGGCGACAATCCGCATCTGGTGACAGGCGACGTGGCAAGTGACAATCCGCATCTGGTGGCAGACGACGTGGCAAGTGACAATCCGCATCTGGTGACAGGCGACGTGGCAAGTGACAATCCGCATCTGGTGGCAGGCGACGTGGCAAGTGACAATCCGCATCTGGTGGCAGGCGACGTGGCAAGTGACAATCCGCATCTGGTGGCAGGCGACGTGGCAAGTGACAATCCGCATCTGGTGGCAGGCGACGTGGCAAGTGACAATCCGCATCTGGTGGCAGGCGACGTGGCAAGTGACAATCCGCATCTGGTGGCAGGCGACGTGGCAAGTGACAATCCGCATCTGGTGGCAGGCGACGTGGCAAGTGACAATTCGCATCTGGTGGCAGGCGACGTGGCAAGTGACAATCCGCATCTGGTGGCAGGCGATGTGGCAAGTGACAATCCGCATCTGGTGGCAGGCGATGTGGCAAGTGACAATCCTCAATGTGTGGCAGGTGGTATCTCGTGGCAGGCGACGTGGCAAGTGACAAACCAGATCTGATGGCAAGTGACAAGCTGCATCTGGTGGCAGGCGACGTGGCAAGTGAAAATCCGCATCTGGTTGCAGACGACGTAACAAGTGACAATCCGCAATGTGTGGAAGATGATGTGGCAAGTGACAATCCGCATCTGGTGGCACGTAACGTGGCAAGTGGCAATCCGCAGGTGGTGGCAGGCGACGTGACAATCCGCATGTGGTGGCAGGCAACGTGGCAAGTGACAAGCCACATCTGATGGCAAGCAACGTGGCAAGTGACAATCCGCATCTGGTGGCAGGCGACATGGCATGTGACACACTTGGGGCTCCCACTGATTCTGCATTATGGTGAGTTGAACTATTTCATTTTATATTACAATGTAATAATAGAAATAATGCGCTTCTATCATCCCGATACCATAACAACCATGGTGCCATGATGATTGAAGTGCCAATACCAGTAGTTTCCCTGATTAATTGCCCCAAAAAAACATAATTTTCTGGCAGTGCCCCTCCCCAGACTAGACTCTGGATCCGCCCCTGAAGAACGGTGAAGAATCTGCCCAGAACTACACGGGAAATCCTTCTCAATATTCTCAGATGGGACCATCGTCACCAAGAGAACAATTGTTAACACACTACACCGGGAAGGACTGAAATACTGGAGCCCCCGCAAGGTCCCCCGGCAGGTCCCCTTGCCCCTGGCATCACCAACTCAACTCACCGTGTTTAGAGGAGGAGGAATGCTGCCTATGACCCCAAGAACACCGTCCCCCACCGTCATACGTGGAGAACACCGTCCCCCACCGTCATACGTGGAGAACACCGTCCCCCACCGTCATACGTGGAGAACACCGTCCCCCACCGTCATACGTGGAGAACACCGTCCCCCACCGTCATACGTGGAGAAACACCGTCCCCCACCGGTCATATACGTGGAGAACACCGTCCCCCACCGTCATACGTGGAGAACACCGTCCCCCACCCGTCATACGTGGAGAACACCGTCCCCCGTCCCCCACCGTCATACGTGGAGAACACCGTCCCCCACCGTCATACGTGGAGAACACCGTCCCCCACCGTCATACGTGGAGAACACCGTCCCCCACCGTCATACGTGGAGAACACCGTCCCCCACCGTCATACGTGGAGAACACCGTCCCCCACCGTCATACATGGAGAACACCCTCCCCACCGTCATACATGGAGAACACCATCCCCCACCGTCATACATGGAGAACCATCCCCCACCGTCATACATGGAGAAAACCCGTCCCCCACCGTCATACATGGAGAACACCATCCCCACCGTCATACATGGAGAACACCATCCCCCACCGTCATACATGGAGAACACCCCCCCCCCACCGTCATACATGGAGAACACCATCCCCCACCGTCATACATGGAGAACACCATCCCCCCACCGTCCGTCACCATCCCATGGAGAACGTCATACATGGGAACACCATGTCATACACCACCGTCATACATGGAGAACACCATCCCCCACCGTCATACATGGAGAACACCATCCCCCACCGTCATACATGGAGAACACCATCCCCCCACCGTCATACATGGAGAACACCATCCCCCACCGTCATACATGGAGACCCACCATCCCCCACCGTCATACATGGAGAACACCATCCCCCCACCGTCATACATGGAGAACACCATCCCCCACCGTCATACATGGGGAACACCATCCCCCACCGTCATACATGGAGAACACCATCCCCCACCGTCATACATGGAGAACACCATCCCCCACCGTCATACATGGAGAACACCATCCCCCACCGTCATACATGGAGAAAACACCCCCCACCGTCATACATGGGGAACACCATCCCCCACCGTCATACATGAAGAACACCATCCCCACCGTCATACATGGAGAACACCATCCCCCACCGTCATACATGGAGAACACCATCCCCCACCGTCATACATGGGGAACACCATCCCCCACCGTCATACATGGGGAACACCATCCCCCACCGTCATACGTGGGGAACACCATCCCCCACCGTCATACGTGGGGAACACCATCCCCCACCGTCATACGTGGGGAACACCATCCCCCACCGTCATACGTGGGGAACACCATCCCCCACCGTCATACGTGGGGAACACCACCATCCCCCACCGTCATACGTGGGGAAACACCCCCACCGTCATACGTGGGGAACCCACCCCCACCGTCATACGTGGGGAACACCATCCCCCACCGTCATACGTGGGGAAACACCATCCCCCACCGTCATACGTGGGAACACCATCCCCCACCGTCATACGTGGGAACACCATCCCCCACCGTCAACGTGGGACACCATCCCCCACCGTCATACGTGGGGAACACCATCCCCCACCGTCATACGTGGGGAACACCATCCCCCACCGTCAACGTGGGGACCATCCCCCACCGTCATACGTGGGGAACACCATCCCCCACCGTCATACGTGGGGAACACCATCCCCCACCGTCATACACGGAGAACACTATCCCCCACCGTCATACACGGAGAACACCATCCCCCACCGTCATACACGGAGAACACCATCCCCCACCATCATACACGGAGAACACCATCCCCCACCGTCATACACGGAGAACACCATCCCCCACCGTCATACATGGAGAACACCATCCCCCACCGTCATACATGGAGAACACCATCCCCCACCGTCATACATGGAGAACACCATCCCCACCGTCATACATGGAGAACACCATCCCCCACCGTCATACATGGAGAACACCATCCCCCACCGTCATCATAGAACACCATCCCCCACCGTCATACATGGAGAACACCATCCCCCACCGTCATACATGGAGAACACCACCCCCCACCATCATACATGGAGAACACCGTCACCCACCATCATACATGGAGAACACAATCCCCCACCGTCATACATGAAGAACACCACCCCCCACCGTCATACATGGAGAACACCATCCCCCACCGTCATACATGGAGAACACCATCCCCCACCGTCATACATGGAGAACACCACCCCCCACCATCATACATGGAGAACACCATCCCCCACCGTCATACATGGAGAACACCACCCCCCACCATCATACATGGAGAACACCATCCCCCACCGTCATACATGGAGAACACCATCCCCCACCGTCATACATGGAGAACACCACCCCCCACCGTCATACATGGAGAACACCATCCCCCACCGTCATACATGGAGAACACCATCCCCCACCGTCATACATGGAGAACACCATCCCCCCCCACCACATCATACATGGAGAACACCATCCCCCACCGTACATGGAGAACACCATCCCCCACCGTCATACATGGAGAACACCACCCCCCACCCCCCCACCGTCATACATGGAGAACACCATCCCCCACCATCATACATGGAGAACACCATCCCCCACCGTCATACATGGAGAACACCATCCCCCACCGTCATACATGGAGAACACCATCCCCCACCGTCATACATGGAGAACACCATCCCCCACCATCATACATGGAGAACACCATCCCCCACCGTCATACAAATTAATAACTTTTTTGAAATGTGTTTTTCTGGATATTTTTGTTACTTTGTCTCTCACTGATAAAATAAACCGACCAATAAAATTATAGACTCATCGTTTCTTTGTCAGCGGGAAAAATTACAAAATCAGCAGGGGGGCAAATACTTTTTTCTCTCACTGTACATTCGTTTAAAGTCCAGAATAAAGCTGGAGTTTGGCTTCAATGTTTTAGTGCATCTAAAAACACTCCCCTCCCCACCAGGCTGACAATGCTGCTGTCTGTTGTGCCTCCTGTTCTCCTTCCTCCAGATTTGTGTCTCACTAATACCGAAGTTGTGTTACCGGACAGATCTCCAGGCCTAAAAAAAACGAATGCAATCACCACATCTAATGATTTGTAGGCTGCAATACTGTATATTAATATTATTATTAATAATGTTATTTGATATTTGTATTATTATCATTATTAAATAATAACCCTACTACTAATATTATTATTATTATTATTATTAATAATAATTATATACAGTACTGCAGCTTACTAAACAATAGATGTGTTTATTCTTTTTATTGTTATAATTATATTATTTTTATTATGTATTATTATTATTAAAAATAATAATAGACATCAAATGATTGGTAAGCTGCAATACTGTATATGAATGAATGAAAACGTGTATAGCGCAGCACATGCGAACTTAATCGCCTCTGGGCGCTTGTTGTTCCTGTCTCCTTTGGTATCAAAAGAGATGAAAATATATGGATTATTAGTAGTATTCTTCTTATTATTATTATTTAATAATACAAATATAATATAAAAATAACAACAATAATACTTATAACATAATAATATTTTTGTATTAAAAATAATAAACAGTATTGCAGCTTACCAATCATTAGATGTGTTTATTTTTTTTATTATATTATTATAATTATGATTATTATAATTATTATTATTAATAATTATAATAATAATACACATCAAATGATTGGTAAGTGTGTCATTAATAATACAAATATAATATGCAAATAATAAAACTTACTTTTTTATTATTATTAATAATAATAATAATAATAATAATATACAGTATTGCAGCTTACCAATCATTAGAAGTGTTTATTCTTTATTATATTATAATTATGATTCTTATTATATTAATAATAATAATACACATCAAATGATTGGTAAGCTTGTATTTAATAATACAAATATAATATAAAAGTAATAATATAAACACTTACTTTTTTATTATTATTAAAAATAATATTAATAAACAGTATTGCAGCTTGCCAATCATTAGACGTGGTGGCTGCTTTTTTTTTTTTAGCAGCATTGTCAGTCTGGCGAGGGGGGCATAGTGTTAGATGGACTAGCAGATTTAAACACACTAACATTTTATTAAAAAAAAAAAATGGGGGGGGGGATTTATTACTGGCTTTAAAGTGGACAAATATAATATATATATATATATATATATATATATATATATATATATATATAATATATATATATACACACACACACACTATAATCAAAAAAGTAAATAAAAAGAGCCCCACATTGTATCAAAAAAAAATAGCAAACATGCTGCAGGCAAAAAGATACATTTATTTACTTCCCCCTCCCCCAGTGATCACTTAAAGTCACAAGGGGAGATGATGCAGCAGGGGCTGATCTGCGCCAGACATTTCTGAACACAGCAAGAAGACTGCACATGCTCCAGGATTGTGTCGTCCATAAGCTGGCACCAGTCTAGGAAGTAGGTGGTGAGCCTGGATGATGCCTGAACAAATATGGTGCTGTGCTTTATGGAGAGAAAAGCAGATGAAGGCCGGGGGGGGGGGGGGGGGATGGGGTGGAGTTCTATACAATGCAAAAACAGATGTGAAGTGTTACACTGACACATGATTGAGCATTCCGGACTTCACATGACGAGGATATCTGATGACTTATATATAGAATTTAGTGTACAGAAGAGGCCGGCATGCGCACGCATTGCCCCAGATAACGCACAGCGAGGGATCGCTCATGGCAGCTTTTCATACCTTTGTGGTGGGAACAGAAATCGCACACATACGTTATGCCGGCTGTTATTTGGAGGGGGGGGGGGGATTTAATAAGTGATCCCCAGACTTCCATTATTCCGGTGATATCTATAGGATGGGACGGTGCCGGCCGGGAACGCACATTCATACCGATCCGTGATTGCCATTTATTGCAGCACTAAACAAAGACTCCGATCATCCCATAATGAATCCTCATCCTATAATGAGGAGGACGGTCAATAAAACGTGAATTACTGAGACGGATGTGTCATTTTAATTGCAGCTCCAATTATCTCACACAGGGATCGTTACACCTACATGACGTCATTCCAGGCAAGGAGCTCCCAGCAGCCAGGTGTGGGGCTATAGGGTGGGCAGCCAGGTGTGGGGCTATAGGGTGGGCAGACAGGTGTGGGGCTCTAGAATGGGCAGCCAGGTGTGGGGCTCTAGAATGGGCAGCCAGGTGTGGGGCTCTAGAATGGGCAGCCAGGTGTGGGGCTCTAGAATGGGCAGCCAGGTGTGGGGCTCTAGAATGGGCAGCCAGGTGTGGGGCGATAGCGTGACCAGACAGGTGTGGGGCGATAGCGTGACCAGACAGGTGTGGGGCGATAGCGTGGCCAGACAGGTGTGGGGCGATAGTGTGACCAGACAGGTGTGGGGCTATAGGGTGGGCAGCCAGGTGTGGGGCTATAGGGTGACCAGACAGGTGTGGGGCTATAGGGTGACCAGACAGGTGTGGGGCGATAGCGTGACCAGACAGGTGTGGGGATATAGGGTGACCAGACAGGTGTGGGGCTATAGGGTGACCAGACAGGTGTGGGGCTATAGGGTGACCAGACAGGTGTGGGGCGATAGCGTGACCAGACAGGTGTGGGGCTATAGGGTGGGCAGCCAGGTGTGGGGCGATAGGGTGGGCAGCCAGGTGCGGGGCGATAGCGTGACCAGACAGGTGCGGGGCGATAGCGTGACCAGACAGGTGCGGGGCGATAGCGTGACCAGACAGGTGCGGGGCGATAGCGTGACCAGACAGGTGCGGGGCGATAGCGTGACCAGACAGGTGCGGGGCGATAGCGTGACCAGACAGGTGCGGGGCGATAGCGTGACCAGACAGGTGCGGGGCGATAGCGTGACCAGACAGGTGTGGGGCGATAGCGTGACCAGACAGGTGCGGGGCGATAGCGTGACCAGACAGGTGCGGGGCGATAGCGTGACCAGACAGGTGCGGGGCGATAGCGTGACCAGACAGGTGCGGGGCGATAGCGTGACCAGACAGGTGCGGGGCGATAGCGTGACCAGACAGGTGCGGGGCGATAGCGTGACCAGACAGGTGCGGGGCGATAGCGTGACCAGCACCGTGACCAGACAGATGTGGGGCGATAGCGTGGCCAGACAGGTGCGGGGCTATAGCGTGACCAGACAGGTGTGGGGCGATAGCGTGACCAGACAGGTGTGGGGCGATAGCGTGACCAGACAGGTGTGGGGCGATAGCGTGACCAGACAGGTGTGGGGCAATAGCGTGACCAGACAGGTGTGGGGCTATAGGGTGGGCAAACAGGTGTGGGGCTATAGGGTGGGCAGCCAGGTGTGGGGCTATAGGGTGGGCAGCCAGGTGTGGGGCGATAGCGTGACCAGACAGGTGCGGGGCGATAGCGTGACCAGACAGGTGCGGGGATATAGGGTGACCAGACAGGTGCGGGGATATAGGTTGACCAGACAGCTGTGGGGATATAGGTTGACCAGACAGCTGTGGGGATATAGGTTGACCAGACAGCTGTGGGGATATAGGTTGACCAGACAGCTGTGGGGATATAGGTTGACCAGACAGCTGTGGGGATATAGGTTGACCAGACAGCTGTGGGGATATAGGTTGACCAGACAGCTGTGGGGATATAGGTTGACCAGACAGCTGTGGGGATATAGGTTGACCAGACAGGTGCGGGGATATAGGGTGACCAGCCAGGTGCGGGGATATAGGGTGACCAGCCAGGTGTGGGGCGATAGCGTGACCAGACAGGTGTGGGGCTATAGGGTGGGCAGCCAGGTGTGGGGCTATAGGGTGGGCAGACAGGTGCGGGGCGATAGCGTGACCAGACAGGTGCGGGGCGATAGCGTGACCAGACAGGTGCGGGGCGATAGCGTGACCAGACAGGTGCGGGGCGATAGCGTGACCAGACAGGTGCGGGGCGATAGCGTGACCAGACAGGTGCGGGGCGATAGCGTGACCAGACAGGTGCGGGGCGATAGCGTGACCAGACAGGTGCGGGGCGATAGCGTGACCAGACAGGTGCGGGGATATAGGGTGACCAGACAGGTGTGGGGATATAGGTTGACCAGACAGCTGTGGGGATATAGGTTGACCAGACAGCTGTGGGGATATAGGTTGACCAGACAGCTGTGGGGATATAGGTTGACCAGACAGGTGCGGGGATATAGGTTGACCAGACAGGTGCGGGGATATAGGGTGACCAGCCAGGTGCGGGGATATAGGTTGACCAGCCAGGTGCGGGGATATAGGTTGACCAGCCAGGTGTGGGGATATAGGTTGACCAGCCAGGTGTGGGGATATAGGTTGACCAGCCAGGTGTGGGGATATAGGTTGACCAGCCAGGTGTGGGGATATAGGTTGACCAGCCAGCTGTGGGGATATAGGTTGACCAGCCAGGTGTGGGGATATAGGTTGACCAGCCAGGTGTGGGGATATAGGTTGACCAGCCAGCTGTGGGGATATAGGTTGACCAGCCAGCTGTGGGGCTATAGGGTGACCAGACAGCTGTGGGGCTATAGGGTGACCAGACAGCTGTGGGGATATAGGTTGACCAGACAGCTGTGGGGATATAGGGTGACCAGACAGGTGTGGGGATATAGGGTGACCAACTGATATCACATTTGTAGGGTGTACATGTGCAGAGTGATAGTTGAAGGGTGATCAGTCGGGTATGGGGTGTATAGTTGTAGGTTGATATGACAGGTATTGGATGATATAACATTTGTAGAGTGTACAGGTGTAGGGGGATATGACAGGTATACAGGTGATAGGGTAATAAGAGAGGTGCAGTTTGTACATTTGTAGGGCATACAGGTGTAGGGTGACAAGTGAAGGGTGATATGACATGAGACAGTTATAGGGTAATATTGACAGATGTAGGGTGACAGGTGAGGGTTAATGTGACAGGTGTAAGGTAAGGTGTATAGGTGTGGGTGATATGGCAGGTGAAGAGATATTGATCAGGTGAAGGTCAGATGTAGGGTGATATCACAGGTGTAGGGTATACAAGTGTAAGGTGATATGGCAGTTGTAGGGTGTACAAGTCGTAATGTACTATGACAGGTGTAGGGTGTACAAGTGTAGGACGATATAAAATGTATCCAGTGATCAGTCAAGTGTAGGGTGTTATAACAGGTGTAGGGTGACAGCTGTGGGATGTACCGATGTAGAGTGATCAGTCAGTTGTTGGGTGTACTGGTATACAATGATATGACAGGTGAAGGGTGTACAGGTATAGGGTGATGTGACAGATGTTGGGTGACAGTTGTAGGGTGTACAGGTATAGGATGTTATGACAGGTGTATGACAATTAGTCAGGTGTAGGGCGATATGCCAGGGGAGTGTGTACAGGTGTAAGGTGACAGTTGTAGTGTGATATGACAGGTTCAGAGTGATCAGCCAAGTGAATGGTGTACAGGTGTAGAATAACCAGATCGGTGTACAGAGATATGACAGGTGTAGAGAGATTGGTCAGGTGTAGTGTAACAGGTGTACAATAGGACAGATGTAGGGTATACATGTGTAGTGTTACAGTTGTAGCATGATATAAGGGGTGTAGGATTATCAGTCAGGTGCGATCAGCCAAGTTCATGGTGTACAGGTGCACAATATGTCAGGTGTAGGTTGTACAGGTGCAAGGTGATATGACAGGTGTTAAGGTGTACAATATGACGGGTGTAAAGGTGTACAATATGACAGGTGTAGGGTGTAAAGGTGTATAATATGACAGGTGTAGGGTCCACAGGTGTATAATATGACAAGTGTAGGGTGTAAAATATGACAGGTGTACAATATGACAGGTGTAGGGTGTACAATACGACAGGTGTAGGGTGTAAAGGTGTACAATATGACAGATGTAAAGGTGCAAGGTGATTAGTCAGGTGTAGGGCAATAGTTGAAGGCTGATCAGTCAGATGTGGGGTGATATGACAGGTGTAAGGAGACAGGTGATATAACAGGCATAGGGAGACAGCTGTAGGGTGTACCGATGTAGAGTGATCAGTCAGTTGTAGGGTATATCCCAGTTGTAGGGTTTACTGGTATACAATGATATGACAGGTGAAGGGTGTACAGGTGTAGGGTGATATGACAGGTGAAATGTGTACAGGCGTTGGATGATATGACAGGTGAAGGGTGATATGACAGGTGAAGGGTGTACAGGCGTTGGATGATATGACAGGTGAAGGCTGTGCAGGGGTAGGGCGATATGACAGGTGCAGGGTGACAGTTGTAGACAGGTGTAGGATGTTATGACAGGTGTATGATAATTAAACAGGTGTAGCGTGATACGATGGGTGTGGGGTGATATGACAGGTGAAGGGTTTACAGGTGTATGATAATTAGTCAGGTGTAGTGTGATGCATGTATGGCGATATGCCAGGGGGAAGTGTACAAGTGTAAGGTGACAGTTGTAGGGTGAATTGACAGGTGAAGGGTGTACAGGTGTAGGGTGATATGACAGGTGAAGGGTATACAGGTGTAGGGTGATATGACAGGTGAAGGGTGTACAGGTGTAGGGTGATATGACAGGTGAAGGGTGTACAGGTGTAGGGTGATATGACAGGTGAAGGGTGTACAGGTGTAGGGTGATAGGACAGGTGAAGGGTGTACAGGTGTAGGGTGATAGGACAGGTGAAGGGTGTACAGGTGTAGGGTGATAGGACAGGTGAAGGGTGTACAGGTGTAGGGTGATATGACAGGTGAAGGGTGTACAGGTGTAGGGTGATATGACAGGTGAAGGGTGTACAGGTGTAGGGTGATATGACAGGTGAAGGGTGTACAGGTGTAGGGTGATATGACAGGTGAAGGGTGTACAGGTGTAGGGTGATATGACAGGTGAAGGGTGTACAGGTGTAGGGTGATATGACAGGTGAAGGGTGTACAGGTGTAGGGTGATATGACAGGTGAAGGGTGTACAGGTGTAGTGTGATGCGTGTATGGCGATATGCCAGGGGGAAGTGTACAAGTGTAAGGTGACAGTTGTAGGGTGAATGGACAGGTGAAGGGTATACAGGTGTAGGGTGATATGACAGGTGAAGAGTGTACAGTGATATGACAGGTGAAGGGTGTACAGGTGTAGGGTGATATGACAGGTGAAGGGTATACAGGTGTAGGGTGATATGACAGGTGAAGGGTGTACAGGTGTAGGGTGATAGGACAGGTGAAGGGTGTACAGGTGTAGTGTGATGCGTGTATGGCGATATGCCAGGGGGAAGTGTACAAGTGTAAGGTGACAGTTGTAGGGTGAATGGACAGGTGAAGGGTATACAGGTGTAGGGTGATATGACAGGTGAAGGGTGTACAGTGATATGACAGGTGAAGGGTGTACAGGTGTAGGGTGATATGACAGGTGAAGGGTGTACAGGTGTAGGGTGATATGACAGGTGAAGGGTGTACAGTGATATGACAGGTGAAGGGTGATATGACAGGTGAAGGGTGTACAGGTGTAGGGTGATATGACAGGTGAAGGGTGTACAGTGATATGACAGGTGTAGGGTGATATGACAGGTGAAGGGTGTACAGGTGTAGGGTGATATGACAGGTGAAGGGTGTACAGGTGTAGGGTGATATGACAGGTGAAGGGTGTACAGGTGTAGGGTGATATGACAGGTGAAGGGTGTACAGGTGTAGGGTGATATGACAGGTGAAGGGTGTACAGGTGTAGGGTGATATGACAGGTGAAGGGTGTACAGGTGTAAGGTGACAGTTGTAGTGTGATATGACAGGTTCAGAGTGATCAGCCAAGTGTACGGTGTACAGGTGTAGAATAACCAGATCGGTGTACAGAGATATGACAGGTGAAGAGAGATTGGTCAGGTGTACAATGATAGACAGGTGTAGGGTATATATTTGTAGGGTGACAGTTGTAGCATGATATGAGGGGTGTAGGATTATTAGTGAGGTGTGGGGTGATATGACAGGTGGAGGATGTACAGGTGCAAGGTGATTGGTCAGGTGTGGGGTGTACATGATGGGTGACAGGTGATATGACAGGTGTGTGGGGTGTACAATGATAGGTGTGCCCCCCTCCTATCACACTGACACAGACACACAGACAGACATTACCCGTAGCTCTCCCCGGGGTCCATCCTCTCTCGGTGTCCCGGGATCCGGTGAAGGAAGGGTGTGGACAGGCGGATGCAGATCCCGGGAGGGGAGGATCGGGTGTCGGGCGGAGGAGGCGGCTCAGTGATGGAGCTCCGGCTCGGAGTGTCCGGTACACAGACGGGGCTGAGTGCCGGGGAGGAGTCACCATCCGGGCGGAGGGGGGGGGAGGGGGACACGGACAGTCGGTACGATTCCTTCCACTATTGATCCGTCTTCACTCCCCGCAACACAACCCCCGGCGCCTGCCGGGAACAAGGCGGGACAGCGACCCCTGCCGGCCGCACACCGGTACTGCACCCTGTATGTGAGCGATCGGAAATGACAACGTGTACTTTGTATCCATTTGTATCTTTTTAGTCTGTGATTTTGTTTATAAACCTTTTTTTATGTTTGTTTATTTTTTTTGTTCTTATATTTAAAATGAATAAAAACAAACAAAATAAGTGCATTTTTGGCATCTAAATATTATTTTCCCCATTTATTTTATTTGTTTTTCTACTAGGATTCAAAAATGCTACGTTTTGTCCACTAGATGGAGCTGACGATCAAAGGAAATACACATTATGGCCACTAGATGGAGCTGACAATTAAAGGAAATATACATTATGGCCACTAGATGGAGCTGACAATCATAGGAAATGCACATTTTCGCTACTAGATGAAGCTGACGATCAAAGGAAATACACATTATGGCCACTAGATGGAGCTGACGATCAAAGGAAATACATATTATGACCACCAGATGGAGCTGACGATCAGAGGAAATACACATTATGGGCGCTAGATGGAGCTGACGATCAAAGGAAATACACATTATTGCCACTAGGTGGAGCTGACAATCATAGGAAATTCACATTATGGGCGCTAGGTGGAGCTGACGATCAAAGGAAATACATATTATGACCACTAGATAGCGCTGACGATCAAAGGAAATACACATTATTGCCACTAGATGGAGCTGACGATCAGAGGAAATACACATTATTGCCACTAGGTGGCGCTGATGATCAGAGAAAATACACAGGGTGGCGCGCGGCGGGGAAAAACAGTCCCGACGCATCACCGAGGATCCGATGCGTGTACCCGGCGGCCGCGATGTCCGTCAGGTACACGCGATCGTCGGTGAGAGAGCAGGGACGTGGAGCTCTGAGTGTAAACACAGAGCTTCACGTCCTGTCAGTGAGGTGACAGATGCTGTGTCTCTTGTACATAGGGAGACAGCATCGATCACCTCCCCCAGTCACCCCCCTCCCCCCACACAGTTAGAACACACCCAGGCAATACATTTAACCCCTTCCTCACCCCCCTAGTGTTAACCCCTTCAATGCCAGTCACATTTATACAGTAATTAGTGCATTTTTATAGCACTGGTCGCTGTATAAATGTGAATGGCGCCAAAAATGTGTCAAAAGTGTCCGATGTGTCCGTCGCAATATCGCAGTCCCAATAAAAATCGCAGATCGCCGCCATTACTAGTAAAAAAAAAAATATAAAAAAAAAAAAATCATAATTATGTCCCCTATTTTGTAGGTGCTATAACTTTTGCGCAAAAGCAGTCACTTATTGTGATTTTTTTTTTTTTTTTTTTTTACAAAAATACGTAGAAGAATACGTATCGGCCTTAACTGAGAAAAAAATATATAAAAAAAAAAAAAAAATGGGATATTTATTATAGCAACAAGTAAAAAAAATATATATATTTTTAAATTGTCGCTCTTTTTTTCATTATAACGCAAAAAATAAAAACCGCACGGGCGATCAAATACCACCAAAAGAAAGCTCTATTTGTGGGGAAAAAAAGGACGCCAATTTTGTTTGGGTGCCACGTTGCACGACCGCGCAATTGTCAGTTAAAGCGACGCAGTGCCGGAAGCTGAAATTTCGCCTGGGCACGAAGGGGGTTTATGTGCACAGTAAGCAAGTGGTTAAAATGACGTGTCCATTCCGCCCTTGATTCCAAATTGTGAAAGTGTGAACGGAGCCTGAAAGGGACGCCACGGCTCGGTGGGAAGGGGTTAAAGGACTGCAACTGTCATTTTGATTCTGCTGTCTATAATCACCGCGTTTGGGGTGTCATTTAGAATGAGTGGCACCCAAATGCGTGTTAGGCTTCCCTAAACATCCCAACATGTTTCGCAACTAAGGTATTCCTCAAGGGATTTTTTATCTAGTCACCAGAACTCCCAGTGCTTCCGGACAGGGGCCAACAAAGCAATGCAGAAAACACAGGGGGCGCCGTGCAACACTACAAGCCTGCGTTTGCCTGTTTTTTTATAACCAGAATCTCAATCTGGCACTCTCGGCTATTTCTACATTAGCAACTTGTGATCTTGGTCTTTGTGGGACCTCTGTGGCCACACAGCGCCCACTGTGTTTTCTGCATTGCTTTGTTGGCCCCTGTCGGGAGACTGTACTGGTGACTACCTAACAAATCCCTTGAGGAAGTCCTTAGTGGTGAAACATGTCGGGATAGACACTCTATCGTCACCACTTTTGTGAAAGAATAAAGGAAATAGTTTTCTGGAAATAGTTTTCTGTGACACAACCAAAAAGACTAGTTGCTGTCACACAGACAAAATATTTTCTTTTTTCTTTCACAAAAGCGGTGACAATAGAGTGTCTATCCCAACATGTTTCACCACTAAGGACTTCCTCGAGGGATTTTTTAAATAGTCACCAGAACAGTCTCCCAGTGCTGTCACACAGACAAATATTGTCTTTCTTCTTTCACAAAAGCGATGACGATAGAGTGTCTATCCCGACATGTTTCGCCACTAAGGGCTTCCGCAGGGGAATTTTTAGCTAGTCACCAGATACTGATATACAACACTACAACCTGTTGTGTTTGGCTGGTTTTTGATAACCAGTATCTCAATCTTGCACCACTGGCAATTTCTACATTGGCAAATTGTGATCTTGGTCCTTGTGGGACCTCTGTGGCCACACAGCGCCCCCTGTGTTTTTTGCATCGCTTTATTGGCTCCTGTTAGGAAGCACTGGGAGACTGTTCTGGTGACTATCTAAAAAAATCCCCCGAGGAAGTCCTTTGTGGTGAAACATGTAGGGACAGACATTCTATCGTCACCGCTTTTGTGAAAGAAAAAAGAAAGTAGTTTTCTTGAAATAGTTTTCTGTTACACAACCAAAAAGACAAGTTGCTGTCACACAGACAAAATATTTCCTTTTTTCTTTCACAAAAGCGGTGACGATAGAGTGTCTATCCCGACATGTTTCGCCACTAAGGACTTCCTCGAGGGATTTTTTAAATAGTCACCAGAACAGTCTCCCAGTGCTTCCCGACAAAGGGCCAACAAAGCAATGAAAAAAAAATCCTCAGAGGAAGCCCTTAGTGGCAAAACATGTTGGGATAGACACGTTGGGCCAGATCCACAAACAATTACGGCGGCGTATCTCCAGATCCGCCGCCGTAATTTCAAATCTGCGCCGGCGTATCATTGTTTTGTATCCACAAAACAAGATACGCTGGCTTTTTGCGTAGATACGCCGTCTTACGCAGTCGTCCTAAAGTTTCCTATTTACGCTGGACGCTAGGGGCGCTTCCACGTCGAATATGCAAATGAGCTAGATACGGCGATCCACGAACGTACGTACGCCTGGCGCAGTACGTCGTTTGCGTAAGCGTATGTCCGGCTTAAAGTTACCCCTGCTGTATGGAGGCGTACATAATGTTAAGTATGGACGTCGGGCCAGCGTCAAATTTTCCGTCGTTCACAAGTTTCGCGTAAACCGTTCGTGAATAGGGATTTGCGTAAATTACGTTCACGTCGTTTTCATTGATGTTTTGCGATGTGATTTGGAGCATGCGCACTGGGATACGTCCACGGCCGGCGCATGCGCAGTTAAAAAAAAAACGTCATTTACGTCGGGTCATGATTCATTTAAATAAAACACGCCCACCTCTTCCCCATTTGAAATGCGTAGGCTTACGCCGGCCCATTTACGCTACGCCGCCGTAACTTAGGACGCAAATCCTTTGTGAATACGGCACCTGCCATTCTAACTTACGGCGGCGTAGCGTAAATGATTTACACTACGCCCGGCAGACACTTACGCCGGACTTCGTGGATCTGGCCCTCTATCTTCACCGCTTTTGTGAAAGAAAATTTTAAATAAATGTCTGTGTGACACAACCAAAAAGACAACTTGCTCTCTTTATTTTTATACCGACAATAATTTTAACTAAAAATGTGCTTTTATATATAAATGTATGGCTCTGTCGTGTTTATGGCCCGTTAATATCCCATAAAAAAACCTTCCTGCATACATTCTATATTCAAGTATAATAAAGGATATTGTCACAACTAAAATAATTAACATAAATTTAAAACAAACAATATAACATAGAAGCAACAATCATTTTTTTTTTAAAATAAGATTTGAATTATTAATAATAATAATAAATAAAACACGAGCTGATTTGGTCATAAATAGATTTGAAAGGAAATGTCGATGTGTTCCACTTCTCCGTGCCGCCGATAAGAGGAAATGGATGTCCATTTAATTAGTGTCACTTAAGAAGTCTTCATCTCCATTAAGCCGTCCGCTGACAGGCGACCCAATAACGATCTCCGGCATAATGGCCGCTCATAAACGGACCGAATACGAAGCGCTGATGTAATTTTCTTCTCTTGTAATGACAGTGTGCAGCACATCCATGACCTACGGAGCAATGGAAGAACAGAGGTGTCAGGAATAGGAACTTGGAAGGTGTCACTTTCATTTCCATCCAATAGTTTGTTGTCTCCATAGGAAGAGTTTATTTTCTCCAAATTTCAACATCATTATGTCCGGGGAGCGTTATCTCCAATTGTTGTATTTAAATCTGACCTCCAGCCCAGTGGTGACCGGTGCTCAATATTTTGGGGGTCGGCAAATCAATACCAGCCCCCTCGGCGGGAGGGGGGTGGCGATCTACGACCCCTGCGCTGGAAACAGATGTGTAGGCAGCGATCAGAGGCCTTCTTACCTTAGGAGGCAGTCAGATGACAAGGATCTCGCTCCAGCTACACCTCGCTCCGGGGCTGTTGCTTCTCCTCCCTGCCGAGCAGGAAGTGCATCCTAAGACCCGATTGGCTGGGTGCCGGGAGAGTCCCAAAACTCCCTGGCCAATCGGGTCTCAGGACCGGCTTCCTAACTGACCAGGAGGAGAATCTGGAAGACAATAGCGAATATTAATTCGCCATTGTCACACAACTGGGTGGGCTCGGGGCACGGTGACCTGCGCCCCAAGCCCACCTTTTTTTTAAGCCAATTAAAGCATGAAGCCCCGTACACACGGCCGAGGTTCTCGGCAGAAACCAGCGAGAACCTCGCTGGGAGACGCATTCTGCCGAGAACTTCGGCCGTGTGTACGCTCTCGGCGAGCCCCGCCCGTCGGGAAACCCGTCGAGCAAATAGGTTCTCTATTTGCTCGACGGCCCGTCGGGATGAATGGCTGGTTGCCTTTCCCGACGGGCGGGTCCCCGATTCTGACGGCCGGCAGAGAACCTCGACAGGCGGAACGATGTGTTCCGCCCGTCGAGGTTCTCTGCCGTGTGTACGGGGCTTCAGGCTCTAATCATGTGCTTAAAAAGAAAAGAAAAAAAATTGAAATCCATGCGTCCGGCAAGTAGATTAGGGGCCAGGCGCATGGATTAGTAAGGCGGCGCCCCTGCACCCATTATGAATTGGCCACCACAGTGCAGCAAGTCAGATAGAGCCCACCTCATTTCCTGGCTAGCCCTTTCCTTCCAAGCCTGACCGCCCCAACCCCCCCCCCCCCCCACCACTTTAATTTATTGGATTTCAGTTCAATCATGGAGGCTCAACATCACATGTGGGCGGTCTTCATGCAAATGCAGTCTGCTTAGGAACACACACTCCTGCAGACTGACACCCAGCCAGCGAGGATTTTTTTTTATATTTGCATAACTCCTCTCAAGAGCCTGCCCAATGCGCTTACATCGTGGGACCCTTATTACAGTCTTGCAGTGGGCCACCTTCCTGCTGTCTTGGCCCCCCCCCCCACGGTTTATTATTATTATTATAAATCAATAATAATAATATATAAAATAATAAAACAGAGGAATTATCCAACATTTTGAGTTGTCACCAGAACAGAGTGGGAAAACCATCCAATGGGGACACCTAAGAGACAGGATTCCCCTTCCTTGAAAAATCTGCGCAAATGGCTGAAGATAGCAAAACAAACAAAAAAAAACTTCTACCAATTATTATTTTATTTAAATTCTACCTAAAACACGCTGGCAAAATATATATATATATATATATATACTGTATGTATATATATATATATATATATATATATATATATATATATATTTATCCTATTTATCTAAAACACATTGGCACTAAATATAAAGATTTTTTTACCTTGCCACAGAAGCAAAAAAAATAAAAAATGATATCTGTAATGAATGGCCTGTGATACCCAGAGACTTTTGAAGGATGTGGGGTACTCCTGTGCCAGCTTCACTAATGACTCTTGGGTCTAGGGTCATCCTATGTCCACTAGGGGCATAGGATGACTGAGAAATGATATCATGAATTACATGAGATGGGACATTGCAGGATATCTTGAAATATTACAAGTGGTTTATTCTGACCCCAACAAGTCAATAGGAGAGTGACTCATTCATGTGGGGACACAGGCTGTTGAGGTGTTAATTGAGTCGGGCTCCTAAGATATTTCATTGTCTATTGTGTGATGCTAATTACACTGTATTGTGTGAAAGTTCTATTGATGAAAGATATGTGTTGTCAGTCTGAAAGGTCAGATGTCTGACTTTTCAGGTGTAGTGGATTCAATTACGTCTACAAAGGAATGTGTATTGTGTAGCAGGTGAGAATAACTTATCGCAGAGTCAGAACGTCTGGGTAATGATTAGTAATTAGTTCATGTAGATTATCTGAATGTCATTATCTAAAGCAGGGGTCTCCAAACTTTTCAAATGAAGGGCCAGTTTATTGTGTTTCAGACTTTAGAAGCGCCAGACTGTGGCTAGCGGGGGCAAACATTTCCTGGGCTTGGCATCAGTGAGAATAAATATGGCATCAGGGTTGGTGGTCAGTAGGAGGAGGAGGAGTAGTGCCCCTATTAGTAGGAGGAATAGTATCCCATCATTGGTATGAGTGGAAGAAATAGTGCCTCCTTGTTGGTGTCAGTGGAAAGAATAGTACCTCATATCAGTGAGAGGGATAGTGCCCGCAGTTTGGAGACCCCTGATCTAAAGGAGTGTGGTGGAGTTAAGCCATTGTTTCTTGGGGCTTCTAACTGTATATAACAAGCCTGAGTTTACCATTAAAGTATCCATTTTTTTGGAACCAGAGAACAGAGCTTGTGTCTTTTTTCTAGGGAATTCTTTTGGGTCCTGTCTGCTGGATTGTCGGAGTGTCGGAAGCTGTCGTGGGTTGGTGGAATGGAATATCGTAAACGGCGTTAACCCCTGACCGTTACAATATCCAATACATTTTGTGCATTGTGCCATATTTGGATAAACGCAGATTTTTTATTATTATTATTTAAGGGGAGAATATATCTAACCAAACAAGGATACTAACGCATTTTCACAGCAACATATTGCTTAAAATAAAAAGCATGGCTGGTATATTACAGGCCGTAGGAAAGGGCCAAGGTCCAGGAGCCTACATTACATCTGTAGTAATAATGAAAATGATCAATCATTTCTTGTAAAAAGACCTGGGAGAGCCACCACTGTACAATGACCAGCTTCTTATCTCTCTTTTATTATTTAAATTTTATTTTATTTATTTATATTTTTTGACAAAACAGGGGACAGATAATACAGAATTCTGCGAATAAAACTCTACTCAAATGAAGGTAATAATGGTTCATGTCCTACTTTATGGATGAGATTAATTGATCAGTCTTCCTGCCTGGCTACAGTGACATCAGGAACCGTTCCAGCCCCAGACCCGGAAGTCTACTAGGTACGTGATCTGGCACAGAACGGCGGACGTGCGGCAGTACATGTGTGTGCGGCGGTCGCGGGGAGCGGATCCCGATGTCAGCTTGACCCGCTGATTGGATCATGCTGTGTCGAATCACATCGAGAGCGGGTCACCGGTGGTGCGTGTTGGTGCATCAGACCCTGGAGGTTTCAGATCATGTACACTGTGCGTGATCTGGAACAGATCGGCCGCCCTGCCGCAGTACATGTGCATGGGGCAGTCGGGAACCCGATGTTAGATGGACCTGCTGATTAGCTGCTGCTGTGGCGAATTACAGCGGGAGCTGGTGGCCCGCGGCGTGTGCTCCTCAGACCCGAAAGTGTCAGATCACATACATGTTCTGGAACAGACCCGATGTGGCGGAGCTGATGTCAGCTGGACCCGCTGATTGGCTCCTGCTGTGTCGAATCACAGCCCGTGCGGGTCACCGGCGGCGCGTGCACGCACCTCAGACCCGGAGGTGTCAGATCATGTACTCGGCACGTGGTCTAAAACAGATCGACCGCCCTGCCACAGTACATGTGCATGGGGCGGTTGCGGACCCGATGTTAGATGGACCTGCTGATTAGCTCCTGCTGTGGCGAATCACAGCGGGAGCTGGTGGCCGGCGGCGCGTGCGCCTCAGACCCGAAAGTGTCAGATCACATACACAGTACATGATCTGGAACAGACCCGATGTGGCGGACCTGATGTCAACTGGATCCTGCTGATTGGCTCCTGCTGTGTCGAATCACAGCCATAGCGGGTCGCCGGTGGCGCATGCACACACCTCAGACACGGAGGTATCAGATCATGTACTCGGTATGTGATCTAAAACAGATCGACCGCCCTGCCACAGTAAATGTGCATGGGGCGGTCGCGGACCCGATGTTAGATGGACCCACTGATTAGCTCCTGCTGTGGCAAATCACAGCGGGAGCTGGTGGCCGGCGGCGTGTGTGCCTCAGACCCAAAAGTGTCAGATCACATACACAGTACATGATCTGGAACAGACCTGATGTGGCAGACCTGATGTCAGCTGGACCCTGCTGATTGGCTCCTGCTGTGTTGAATCACAGCCAGAGCGGGTCGCCGGCCGAGCGCGTGCACGCACCTCAGACACGGAGGTATCAGATAATGTATTCGGTATGTGATCTAAAACAGATCGACCTCCCTGCCACAGTACATGTGCGTGGGGCGGTCGCGGACCCGATGTTAGACGGACCCGCTGATTGGCTCCTGCTATGTCGAATCACAACAAGAGCAGGTCGCTGGCGGTGCGCCCGCCTCAAACCCGGAAGTGTCAGATCACATACACGGTACGTGATCTGGAACAGATCCGCCGCCCTGCCACAGTACATGTGCGTGGGGCGGTCATGGACCCGATGTCAGCTGGACCCGCTGATTGGCCCCTGCTGTGTCGAATCACAGAAAGAGAGCGGGTAGCCGGCGGCGCGTGCGCCTCAGACCTGAAAGTGTCAGATCAAGTACACAGTACATGTTCTGGAAAACAGAGCCGATGTGGCGGACCTGATGTCAGCTGGACCTGATTGGCTCCTGCTGTGTCGAATCAGAGCGAGAGTGGGTCGCTGGCGGCGCGTGCCTCAGACCTGGAGGTGTCAAATCACATACTCGGTACGTGATCTGGCACAGTAGATGTGCGTGGAGCGGTCGCGGACCCGATGTCAGCTCAACCCGCTTATTGGCTCCTGATGTGTCGAATCACAGCGAGAGCGGGTCACCGGCAGCGTGCGCGCCTCAGACCCGGAAGTGTCAGATCACGTACTAGGTATGTAATCAGGCACATAGAGGCTCCCCTGCTGTAGTCCATGTACGTGGGATGGTCGCTAAGTGGTTAAAGTGTAATTTAAAAAAAAAAATGCATTAAAAAATTTGCTGAATAAATACCTTATGCGCAAAACAGCGCACATTCATTTTCTGCAGTGAAAAGATTTTTATTATGGTTCTGAAATGCGTTGCCAAGCCCCTATTGACAAGCTAATAATTGCTCCATTGTAGCAGTAATGATTTTCTCCTCCATGCCAGCATCTGAGACGCCGAAGAAAATTGGGCTGCGAGGAACACCTCTCCGCACTCGGCTGCCAAGTAACTAAATGTCAGAATCTGCCTTTATAGTAACAACTTTTATTGACTGCCACTCGCCCTCCCCCTCCCCCTCCCCTCCGTCCCCCATAATCTACAATTGTGGGAATCATTTTATTTATCTAAAATCTATTTCACCTCCCCCTGTATATAAGGCTTACAGATCGATTTTCTATGTAGGTTAAAAGGCAAAATGTGCCTTTCTGTCCATCCAATCCTGAGATTTATACTGCTTCACTAACACTTACAGGTTTTGTCCCTCCCCCAGCCCTGTGATTGGACAGTAAAGGAGAAGCAGCAGACTGGCAAAATCGTCTACAGTGACTTGAAAAAGTATTCATACTTGAAATTTTCCAAATGTTGTCATGTTACAACCCAAAAACATAAATGTATTTTATTGGGATTTTATGTGATAGACCAACACAAAGTGACACATAATTGTGAAGTGGAAGGAAAATGATAATTTTTTTTTTTTTTTTTACAAATATGTGAAAAGTGTGGGGGGGTACATTTGTATTCAGCCCCCTTTAATCTGATACCCCCTAACTAAAATCTAGTGGAATCAATTGCTTTCAGAAGTCACCTAGAGTCCTGTGTGTGATTTAATCTCAGTTTAAATACAGCTGTTCCGTGAAGCCCTCAGAGGTTTGTTAGAGAACCTTCATGAATAAACAGCATCATGAAGGCCAAGGAACACACCAGACAGGTCAGGGATAAAGTTGTGGAGAAGTATAAAGCAGGGTTAAGCTATAAAAAAATCTCCCAAGCTTTGAACATTTCACGGAGCTCTGTTCAATCCATCATCCGGAAAATGGAAAGAGTATGACAACTGTAAACCTACCAAGAGATGGCCGTCCACCTAAACTGACCGGGCCGGGCAAGGAGAGCATTCATCAGAGAAGCAGCCAAGAGGCCCATGGGAACACTGGGGGAGCTGCAGAGATCCACAGCTCAGAGGGGAGAATCTGTCCACAGGACAACTATTAGTTGTGCTCTCCACAAATCTGCCCTTTATGGAAGAGTGACAAGAAGAAAGACATTGGTGAAAGAAAGTCATAAGAAGTCCTGTTTGCAGTTTGTGAGAAGCCATGTGGGGGAGGGAACACAGCAAACATGTGGAAGAAGGGGCTCTGCTCAGATGAGACCAAAATTTAACTTTTTGGCCTAAAAGCAAAACGCTATGTGTGGTGGAAAACTAAAACTGCACATCACCCTGAACACACCATCCCCACTGTGAGACATGGTGGTGGCAGCATCATGTGGTGGGGATGCTTTTCTTCAGCAGGGACAGGGAAGCGGGTCAGAGTTGATGGGAAGATGGATGGAGCCAAATACAGGGCAATCTTAGAAGAAAACCTGTTAGAGTCTGGAAAAGACTTGAGACTGGGCGGAGGTTCACCTTCCAGCAGGACAACGACCCTAAACATACACAGTCCAGACCTAAATCCCATTGAGAATCTGTGACAAGACTTGAAAATTGCTGTTCACAGACGCTCTCCATCCAATCTGACAGAACTTGAGATATTTTACAAAGAAGAATGGGCAGAAATGTCCCTCTCTAGATGTGCAAAGCTGGTAGAGACATCCCCAAAAAGACTTGCAGCTGTAATTGCAGAGAAAGGGGGTTCTACAAAGTACCCCCCACACTTTTCACATATTTATGGATAGAGAGAGACACCAAATCGCTTAAAGCGGAGTTCCTTGCGAAAGTGGAACTTCCGCTCATTTGCCTTCTCCCCCCTGAACTGACTAGAGGGTGAGACCGACTCACTTAAAGTAGAACTATAGGCAAAACTTGTTTTTTTCATTTTGGATAGCGTAAGGAAATGTTATAACCCCTGTCAGATTTAATTTTTTCCGCCATCTGTCCCATTGTGGAAATTTCCCTTCACTTCCTGTCCCATAGTCAAACAGGAAGTGAGAGGAAATCCCTGGAAATTAAGGGAATTCATTGGGGACCCCCAGGTTACCAGAACTAATGTACCCATTGGAAGATTTCCCCCCTATTACTTTTCTGGGGACAACCCAAAATTTGGGTAATTTCTCTTACTTTCACTTTCGATGATAATGGTAAACGGGACCAATAGAGAGGGTGGATCTCCTTACTGGAGGCACAGACCACGATAATAACTGCCAAGTGTTCCAATCCCTCTACACTCTATTCAAAACAAATCACTTAAGTAATCATATTGTGCCTGCTAGTTGAAAAGAAAAACATTATTACTGTATGGGCTCGTTGAAAGGCTGACTGAGGGAACATGGAAGAAATGGGAAGGGTCTAGTTAAATAATAAACATGTTATACTTACCTCCACTGTGCAGTTAGTTTTGCACAGAGTGGCCCCTATCCTCCACTTTTGAGGTCCCTCAGCAGTGCTAGTAGCTCCTCCCCACATCGAGTGACCCGTCAGAGAATCGCTTACCTATGGGATACCCATGCGGGCGTGATCCTGAGACCTGCTTCTGCGTCTATTAACACTGTTAGCAGGATTTGGCCCCCGCCACCCAGCGTCATTGGATTAGATTGACAGAAGCAGGAGCCAATGGCTGCGCTGCTATCAATCTATCCAATCAGGACATGAGACACCAGCTAGAACCTTTGTGCTCGTCCCCAGGGAGAAAGAACCCGGGTTCGGGTAAGTAAAACGGGGGCACTGGGGGGCTGCAGCCAGGGCCGCCATCAGGGGGGTACAGGCAGTACACCTGTAAGGGGCCCAGGGCCCCAGATGGCAACCCCCACTTTTTTATTTGTTTATAAAAAATATATATTTATTTATAAAAATATA
This sequence comes from Rana kukunoris, assembly GCA_029574335.1. Classification (NCBI taxonomy): domain Eukaryota; kingdom Metazoa; phylum Chordata; class Amphibia; order Anura; family Ranidae; genus Rana; species Rana kukunoris. The sequence goes on from JAJQKJ010002157.1 coordinate 28,581, forward strand.
TACTGTATATTTTTATTTTATTTTTTATTAAACAGCCATTTTTTTTTCCTTTATTTTTTTTTAGAGGTCCGGAGGCCCCCACATGGCAACCCCCCCTTTTTTTTTTTATAAAAAATATATATATTTTTTAATATATTTTTATTAAATTTTTTTATTAAAGGGACTTTTTTTTAGGGGTTTGGAGGTCCCCAGAGGCCACCAGGGCCCCAGATGGCAACCCCCCTCTTTTTTTATTTGTTTATAAAAAAATATTTTTTTATAAAAACAATATATGTTTTTAATATATTTTTCTTTATTTTTTATTAAATGGCCAATTTTTTTTCTTTTATTTTTTTTAGAGGTCCGGAGGTCCACAGGGGCCCGGAGGCCCCCAGGGCCCCGGATGGCAACCCACTTTTTTTTATTTATTTAAAAAAAAATTATATATATTTTTTTAATATATTTTTATTTTATTTTTTTATTAAAGAGCCTTTTTTTAGGGGTCTGGAGGTCCCCAGGGGCCCGGAGATCTCCAGGGCCCCAGATGACAACCCCCCTTTTTCATAAAAAAAAATATTTTTATATATTTTTTTATTTCTTTTATTTTTATAATATATATATATATATATATATAATTATTATTAAAGGGCCCAGAGGTCCCCAGGGCCCCCGGATGACAACCCTCCTTTTTTTTTATAAAAATGTCTTACTTTTTTTTATATTATTAAATATTTTTTTATAAATAGGTTTATTATTATTAAAGGGCTCAGAGGTCCCCAGGGCCCCATGTGTCAAACCCCCTTTTTTTATAAATGTTTTTTTTATTTTTGTTTATATATTTTTTTTATATATTTTTTTTTATTAAAGGGCCCTGGAAGGCAACCCCCTTGTTTTTTTTTTTTATAAATGTTTATTTCTTTTTTATATATATATATATTTTATTTCTTTTTTATTAAAGGGCCCAGAGGTCCCGGATGGAAAGCCCCCTTTTTTTGTAATTTCCTCAAAAAAATGAGGTCCCCATGGCCCCAGATGGCAACCACCCTTTTAAAAAAAAAATATATATATATGTATATTTTATACATATAAATATATATATATATTTTCTCTCTCTTTTTATTAAAGGGCACAGGGACTCCCCCCCCCTTTTTTATATATATTTTTCTTTATTTCTTCTTTTTGTAAAGGGCCCCCCCGCTTCTCAATTCGCAGCAGCAGCCAATCCCCCCCCCCCTGCTTCTCAATTTCATGCGGCAGCACCCCCCCCGGTTCTCTGCTCCAGGGGGCCCATGCCTGAAGATGTGTAAGGGGCCCCAAAATTCCTGATGGCGGCCCTGGCTGCAGCACTGCAGAAGATTTTTCACCTTAAAATCCACAAGGGTTTACAACACCTTTAAGTAAACATAATGTAGTGGCCCAAAATTGCCACTAGATGTCAGCATACAACAGAATAAAAGGTTATCCAAGCGGAAGTGGGAGCGGGTGCCTGTCAAAACCAGGTGCCCGCCCCCCCCCTCCCCCAAATAAAAGTGCCATTTCGGTGAAAGCCTTAGGCGGCGTACACACGAGGGGATATGTCCGCTGAAAACGGTCCGATGGACCGTTTCAGCAGACATCTCCGCTCGTGTGTATGGGCTAGCGGACAGATTTCTCCACCCGACAGATTTCAAAGCATGCTTTGAAATCTATCCGGTGGGAATCTGTCCGCCCGACATGTCTGCTGGTTAGTACACTTACCAGCAGACATGTCGGCTCCCACCACCGCCGCGCCGCTGCCGAATGGATTCGGCGCATGCGCGGAAGTGTTTTACTTCCTGGTGCGGTGACGTGGCGGTGACGCGGCGGCGTCAACGTCACCGCCGCGTCACCACTACGTCACCGCGCCGTCCGGCGGCGGGGAATTTGATCCGATGGTGTGTACACGCCATCGGATCAAACTCCCGATCGGACATATCCGATGGAAATGGTCCGCGGACCGTTTTCATCGGATATATCCGATCGTCTGTACGCCGCCTAAAAGTGTAAATTCCTCTTTTGGGGAATAGTCCGGTAGGAACAGATGGGATGGTAATTTTACAATTTAAAATTCATGGATTCCATTTTTTTACTCAATGTTCGGAAGGCTCCTTCCTTCTGGCACGCTGTCCTTGAAATGATCATTACCTGTGTTATAGGTACAGATCCCTCTTCAATAATGTTTACAGTTCCTTTCTCTAGATCCATGCAGTCCACGATGGTGAATTTATAGTCGTTCTTCCGTATCTCATCAAGAAGGATTCCATCAACCTGAAAACGTAGACGAAGATTTGAAATTGACAAGCCAAGGCAGGAAAGCATTTATACTGAGAGTTAAAATCAACAGTTTTGCTCTTTTCTTTTTAAAAGTCCAAAGTTATTAAAAATAATGTAAAAATTATATAAAAAAAGAGAAAATGGGGACCATTTTTAGGCACAAAAACAGGTGTACTTTCAGTCCAGGTGCTATCTTAAATTTAGAGGGGGATGAGAGCATTATGTAGCTCTCATCCATGTGATTTGGGCAAATTTAGTTTCTGTGCTGTGCTGTTGGTTCATTCTATGTTCCTAAAGAGCCTTTCCACTTTGGGGCGACATGTGGCGGCAGTGGAGTCCAGGAGAGGGCGCCTTCTTGCCAGCAGCCAATCAGAGGGGTTTCTCCCTCGCGGAGCATGCTGGGGGAGGGTACTTCTAGTTAGGCACCATGTTGGGCAAGGGAGTTCGAGGTTGAATCTAGACATGTGCATTCGTTTTCGTTAGAATGCATTTTCATCCGAAAATCTGTTTTTTTCGTTATCGTTTTAACTAACGATAACGAAAGCGCAAGAGACGAAAACCGAAAGATCCGACATAAAAAATGCTTTATTTTCGTTTTCGTTGCGGTAAAAAAATCGATATAGAGAGATTAGACATTATAGGTAAAAGATTCGACATTATAGAGAAAAGATTCGACATTATAGAGAAAAGATTCGACATTATAGAGAAAAGATTCGACATTATAGGTAAAAGATTCGACATTATAGGGAAAAGATTCGACATTATAGGTAAAAGATTTGACATTATAGGGAAAAGATTCGACATTATAGAGAAAAGATTCTACATTATAGGGAAAAGATTCGACATTATAGAGAAAAGATTCGACATTATAGAGAAAAGATTCGACATTATAGGGAAAAGATTCGACATTATAGAGAAAAGATTCGACATTATAGGGAAAAGATTCGACATTATAGGTAAAAGATTTGACATTATAGGGAAAAGATTCGACATTATAGAGAAAAGATTCTACATTATAGGGAAAAGATTCGACATTATAGAGAAAAGATTCGACATTATAGGGAAAAGATTCGACATTATAGAGAAAAGATTCGACATTATAGAGAAAAGATTCGACATTATAGGGAAAAGATTCGACATTATAGGTTAAAGATTCGACATTATAGAGAAAAGATTCGACATTATAGAGAAAAGATTCGACATTATAGGTAAAAGATTCAACACTATAGAAATAATAGATTCGACATTATAGGGAAAAGATTCGACATTATAGAGAAAAGATTCGACATTATAGAGAAAAGATTCGACATTATAGGTAAAAGATTCGACATTATAGAGAAAAGATTCGACATTATAGAGAAAAGATTCGACATTATAGAGAAAAGATTCGACATTATAGAGAAAAGATTCAACATTATAGAGAAAAGATTCGACATTATAGGGAAAAGATTCGACATTATAGAGAAAAGATTCGACATTATAGAGAAAAGATTCGACATTATAGATAAAAGATTCAACACTATAGAAATAATAGATTCGACATTATTACTAGTCATACAACATTAGAATTCTTGTAGGCGGAATATTCGAACGGAAATGTACGATTTGACGTAAAGATTTGACGTTCCGTCGAATATTCTTTTTGACCATTCGACAGAAACCAGGTATTATTGGATTTTCGGACGAAAGCTATTCTCCAACGAAAAACTAAATAAATCAAAACGATTTTCGGGAGTAACTAAATAAATGTATTTTCCAAACGAAAACGAAAAAATGAAACAAAATATTCCAGTCTGCACATGTCTAGTTGGATCCGGGTGCGGCACCCACCTTTAGGGTGTGCGCACATCACGGGCCCCCGGCGATATGGCCTACCAGGCCGGGGCGCACATGCTACGCGTTGCCTTTGGTTTCGGGACCATGTTGGCCCGGAGCAACTGAAGCGGTAATGGGTCCCAGTGATTTATTGGGTCCCCCATCTTTTGAGAGATCCCAAGCGAGTTGTGCTGTTCGGTGGGGAGTCAGTCTGAGGAAAGCCTGGAGGCAGGCAATCCAATAGGGCCTGGACAAGCCATCGGGGATCAAGGTGATCGGACACTGGGAGTTTGTCTTCTGGCAACCTATCAGTCGGTGACCGAAAACCAAGAGCTACCTGAGGAAAATTCAGGCAACTATTTTCATTGAGAAGGAATCGCTCTATTAAACTGTGTTTCAGAGCAAGGGGCCTGTGTCAGAGGTCCCACTACTAATTTCATTTGAGCCAAGTCTGTGGCAAAGACTTGTTCTCCTTCTCAAGGTTCCGAGTGATACTCTGGCTGCTAGTTTTGTGAGAGAGTCTGTCCAGGTACACTATACCCACTCCGGCTGGAGTGTGACAAAGCAAAGGTATGGTTGAAGCAGGACTGCTTCTGCAAAGTTGAGGCCGGAATCTGCAATTCTCCTTTCACCAATCTTTCTCTGACTACTTCAAGTTAATTGTTGTCGTGTTTGGCAAGAGAATAAGAGCACAGAAAACGACACCCTGCTGTTTGGACATTCCGTCATTGCTCACATCACCTCATCATCTTCATACCCCTAGACGCATCACAAAAGGTAACACGCCGTCCCGAATCTATCCAGTGGCTCCTGAGGGGGTAGCGCTACACAGGTCCTGGTTTTGTAGTGACCTTGTCCTTTGCAGTTGTGTTACTAACATATTTAGAATAACCAACCTGAGCAGATTTGACTTCTTCTGGTCTCTGCAGGTCGTCCCTAAGTCCCCTTTTACATTGTACTGCGGTAATTGTAGAACATTTTTTAATGGTCCTGTCAAAACCTGGCAACGGCTGCCAGGACCTGGATCTCACCTGCTGGTTTCCCAATGTGGGAGTTTGTAGTTCCGGTGTCCATCAGCGAATGTCTCCCAGCAGCCAGCAGATTCCAGTAATCTGTCTCCAAGTTGCTGGTTGCTGGGGGGGTATTTAGTCCCTTCTCTACCATTACACTTTACTTCAGTGTTTTTCTTTGCTAGCCAGATACTGCCTGACATTTATCCTGCTCCTGTTCTTGCTCTTGTCCTGCATCCCCTTGTTCCTGATCTCTGTCCTGGTTTCCCCCCTCCTCCATGTGTCTGCAGTATTACCCTGTTTATCCGTGTTTCCCATTTTTGTACCTATTGTATATATTCAGTTTCTTAGTTAGGCTTTCTGTTACTTAGTTAGGTTGCTAGATCAGCATTTTTATTATATAGTTATGGTTTAATTGTATCTTCACAATTGCTGTGTTTCCTGTTTGCTGGTGTTTGGATGGATTTTGGTTTCACTGTACACAGTCTGGTCCCAGTTTACTAAGTGTAGCCATGCAAATATGGCCATCCCTGCTGCTGATTCCTGACAATGGCTGGGGGACAGTCCCATACACATTGTTGTGGGCTCGAAAGTAGGAGATGTCTCATTCGGCAAGCAATACTGCCTACTACAGAAGTGAGCATAGCCACACCACAACTGAACTTCAACCATGTTTAATTGATGCAGTTGCTGTTCAGTGGAGAGGGATCTAGCTGCAAGACTTGCGGGAGCCAGCATATCACCTCCTTATCATCTGCTAAACGTGCATTTCTGTTGACAAAGTGATTTACCGCCTATCATGAGTTAGCAGCAGTATTACCCATCTGAATTAGGAATATGTGTGGTGGGTTGATTGATTCTGCTTGTTGCAGGGAGGAGGCTTTAGTAAGCTGAGCAAGAGGTTCAGCTCTCTGGGTTATGAATATTTATCTGAACCAATCAATCCTTGAGTAGCTACGCTCAAAGGTGTGGCTTGGGGAGATGATAAATGCTAGAGAGCACCATCCAGAACTCTAGAGGAGGCTTGTGTGAACAATTGCTGTCCGAGCCAGGCCTCAGAAGGAGCCATGTTGCCAGGACCTGAGCCACCTGCTGGTGGCACTGTTGTTTCGGGAACCAAAGAGTGCAGTTCTGGTGGCCACCAGCAGATGTCTCCCAGCAGTCAGCTTGTCCTAGTAATTAGGCTCAACCTAATACTGATAAATATGTAAAAAACGTATGCGCTACTAAAGGGTAAAATAGTATAGTATAGTGGAAAGTGAATAATCTAAGTGAAAGCACGAAGTGCTGCAACCATTCAATAGTGAACGTAAACACTAATGTCGCGTACACGATCAGATTTTCCGTCAGGAAAAACCTTGGATGTTTTTTCCTACGGAATTCTGCTCCCGCTTGTCTTGCATACACTCAGTCACACAAAAGTTCTCTGAGCTTTCGACCGTCAAGAACACAGTGAAGAACAACACTACGACAAGCTGAGAAAATGAAGTTCAATGCTTCCGAGCATGTGTCGAATTGTTTCTGAGCATGCGTTGGAATTTTGCACATCGGAATTGCTACAGACGATCGGATTTTCTGATAGGAATCTTTCCTTCTGAAAATTTGAGAACCAGCTCTCAATCTTTTGTTGGCGGAAATTCTGACAGCAAAAGTCTGATGGAGCATACACACGGTCGGAATTTCCGTTCAAAAGCTAACATCGGACTTTTGCTGTCGGAATTTCCGATTCCGTGTGTATGGGGCATTAATGTTAAATAAAATAAAGTGGGAATGGTGCCCTTCTTTCAATTATCCTTATAATATTTAGACCATACAAGAAGTAAACAAACAGACAGTCCTTGTATACAAAGTGTCCAATCAACATAAAAGTACACAAAAAAAAATGTGCAAGAAGTAATCAGATGAATAGAGGACTCTGCATTTTGTCTGTTTGTTCGTTTGATTCTTGTATAGTCTAAAAATTATAAGGATAATTGGAATAAGCGCAGTAGCACACCATTCCCACTCTATTTTATCAACCTGATAATGGCTGCTGGGAAGGTATTTACTCCCTCCCTGGATAAAGATAAATTCTTCAGTGTTCTACCTGTGAGCCATGTCACTGCCTGTTCCTGCACCGTGTTTCCGGTGACCTGCTTCCAGTACCTTTTACCAGAAACCTAGAATCCAGTATCCTATTCCACCGCATCCAGTACCCTGTATCCCCTTGTTCCTAGTCCCAGTCCTGATTCTGCCCTGTTGAACTCTCTCTTCCCTGGCGGTTCTACATAAGGGAGGCCTGTTTAAAGAATTCCTGTTAGAGCCTGGGCTTAGCAGAAACCATGTGCTGAGAGTCCAAGGAACTAAGATAAAGCTGGAGTGCATACCTAAAGGGAACTGGACTTAAGATAGGTCATTGAGGAGCTAAGCTCAGAGGTATGGTTTCAGGAGATGATAAATGTTTGGGAGCACCTTTCTAGGACTTGTTCTCCCATGACGCTTTTCCCTTAGAGGGGGCTTGTGTGAAAGAATGCTGTTAAAGCCTGGGTTTAGCAGTAGCTATGTGCTGAGAGCCCAAGGAACTAAGCTGAAGATGAAGTGCATACCTGAAGGGAACTGGGCTAAAGAATACTCCCTAAAGGAGGCTTGGCTTTGGGAAATGATAAATTTTTTGGAATACCTCCCTAGGACTCGTTGTCCCATAAGGCTTCTCTCTTGGAGGAGGCCTGTGTGAAGAAATGCTGTCAAACCCTGGCCTTTGCAGGAGACATGTGCTGAAAGACCAAGGAACTAAGCTGGAGATGGAGTGCCTACCTAAAGGAAGCTGGGCTGAAGCTAAAGAGAGCTTCTTGAGGAACTAAGCTCAGAGGTAAGGGTTCAGGAGCTGATAAATGTTTGGGAGCACCTTTCTAGGACTTGTTGTCCCATAAGGCTTTTCCCTTGGAGGAGGCCTGTGTGAAGAAATGCTGTCAAACCCTGGCCTTTGCAGGAGCCATGTGCTGAAAGCCTAAGTAACTAAGCTTAAGATAGAGTGCATACCTGAAGTGAACTGGGCTAACGAGAGGATATTAATGCAGTAGATGGGTAAACTCTGCCATCTAGACATTGTAAGAAAGATTGTTTGCCCAAAGGGTTTGATCTTTTTGTCAGCTCTAGGGATAGAAGTCATTATTTAGGAGCGGGGAACTGCTCTTAAAGGGTCACAGATGGTTTCCCCCTGTATCAACATCTGTGGAGGTCACTCTTAGGCCGCGTACACACAATCAGACATGTCCGATGAAACTGGTCTGCAGACCAGTTTTATCGGACCAGTTCGATGGTGTGTACGGCCTATCGGACCGTTGTCCGTCGGACCAGTTTCATCGGACCGGTCTGATCATGTGTTCAAGGCCTTATGCCTTATCGGAAATTCCGACAGCAAAAGTCCGATGTGAGCTTTTGAACGGAAATTTCAACCGTGTGTATGCTCCATCGGAAAAATAATTCCTATCGGAAAATCTTATCGTCTGTAGCAATTCCAACGCGCAAAATTCCGACACATGCTCGGAAACAATTTGACACATGCTCGGAAGCATTGAACTTAATTTTCTCAGCTCATCGTAGTGTTGTACGTCAACGCGTTCTTGACGGTCGAAAGTTCCAAGAACTTTTGTGTGACCGTGTGTATGCAAGCCAAGCTTGAGCGGAATTCCGTCGGAAAAACCGTCCAAGGTTTGATCGTGTGTACTAAGAATTACTCCCATTTACACTAATGATGGAGTATAGTTCCTCCTACTGAATATCACCAACAAAACACAATTCTTCTGATTGTGTGTACGTGGCATTAGAGAACTTACTGCTGATTTATTATATCAGTCCTACTTTTTGTGCTTTTTGGGTTATTTGATTGATTTGATAAGATTTATTCTCATTGCAAATAAAATATACAACAAAATAACGAAATACGGCTTCCATAAAACTCCTCACCTATTTGATACTGCAATTAATGGTCAAAAGACCCAAGTGACGGGAGCCTGAGCTGTTGGGTCCAGATACAAGTAGCAATGGGGCTGTAGGAGAACCCAATTTAGTTTTTTTACTCATTGTGGTTAGAAGAAGCATTCCTGGTGCCAATATAGCATCATGCTGCTATTATGCCTCCATAGAGTGGTGCCAGGAAAGAAAAATGATGGTAAATATTTATTACAAGTTTCCATTTTCCTGGCACCAACATGGCAGCATACATGTGGTCGTAGGGACTGGGACCAGGAAAGAAAATTTACGGTAAATATTTGATACAATTTTTATAGATTTTTTATTTTATTATTTATTTATTTTTGTATTTCTCAGGAGTCATTTCAAGCAACTTTTTAAAACAACCAAAAACCTCCATTATTTTGTCTTCCCCAAAGTGGCAAAATCTTGTGATTTTCATTCATGGCCGATCCTAGGCAGGGTGCACAGGGTGCTTTGTACCCAGGCGCCTGCAGAGATGGGGGTGCCGAAGTGCCAGAGATCTCCCCTCCCTTCTTCTCTCCTTGTTTGTGTTCATCCAGAACTAGTGTTCTGAGCATCAGTGTGTCCGTCCAGAACTGATGTGTCTCCGACCATCTTCTGTACTATGTCTGTAGTCTCTGACCATCTTCTTTACTATGTCTGTAGTCTCTGACCATCTTCTTTACTATGTCTGTAGTCTCTGACCATCTCCTTTACCATGTCTGTAGTCTCTGACCATCTCCTTTACCATGTCTGTAGTCTCTGACCGTCTCCTGTACCATGTCTGTAGTCTCTGACCGTCTCCTGTACCATGTCTGCAGTCTCTGACCATCTCCTTTACCATGTCTGTAGTCTCTGACCATCTCTTTTACCATGTCTGCAGTCTCTGACCGTCTCCTGTATCATGTCCGCAGTCTCTGACCATCTCCTTTACCATGTCTGTAGTCTCTGACCGTCTCCTGTACCATGTCTGCAGTATCTGACCGTCTCCTGTACTATGTCTGCAGTATCTGACCGTCTCCTGTACCATGTCCGCAGTATCTGACCGTCTCCTGTACCATGTCCGCAGTATCTGACCGTCTCCTGTACTATGTCTGTAGTCTCTGACCGTCTCCTGTACTATGTCTGCAGTATCTGACCGTCTCCTGTACCATGTCCGCAGTATCTGACCGTCTCCTGTACTATGTCTGTAGTCTCTGACCGTCTCCTGTACCATGTCCGTAGTATCTGACCGTCTCCTGTACTATGTCTGTAGTCTCTGACCGTCTCCTGTACTATGTCTGCAGTATCTGACCGTCTCCTGTACTATGTCTGCAGTATCTGACCGTCTCCTGTACTATGTCTGCAGTATCTGACCGTCTCCTGTACTATGTCTGCAGTATCTGACCGTCTCCTGTACTATGTCTGCAGTATCTGACTGTCTCCTGTACCATGTCTGTAGTATCTGAACGTCTCCTGTATCATGTCTGTAGTATCTGAATGTCTCCTGTATCATGTCTGCAGTATCTGACCATCTCCTGTACAATGTCTGCAGTATCTGACCGTCTCCTGTACAATGTCTGTAGTATCTGAACGTCTCCTGTACCATGTCTGCAGTATCTGACGGTCTCCTGTACCATGTCTGCAGTATCTGACCGTCTCCTGTACAATGTCTGTAGTATCTGAACGTCTCCTGTATCATGTCTGTAGTATCTGAATGTCTCCTGTATCATGTCTGCAGTATCTGACCGTCTCCTGTACAATGTCTGTAGTATCTGAACGTCTCCTGTACCATGTCTGCAGTATCTGACGGTCTCCTGTACCATGTCTGCAGTATCTGAACGTCTCCTGTACAATGTCTGTAGTATCTGAACGTCTCCTGTACCATGTCTGCAGTATCTGACGGTCTCCTGTACCATGTCTGTAGTATCTGAACGTCTCCTGTATCATGTCTGTAGTATCTGAATGTCCCCTGTATCATGTCTGTAGTGTGACTGGCGACTCTTTCTAACAGACTCTCTAACAGAAGCCCTCTCTGTGTCCATCAGAGAGGCCCCCTCCAGGTTCCAATAAAGTACTCTGCTTCTCTTCCTGTATTTTGTTTATCGTTTAGGGTCCTTTCACACAGGCGGACCGTTCGTCCGTTTATTACAAGTCCATTTACGGACTTGTAATGATACCCTATGTAATCACGGCCGTTAGCGGATGAGCATCCGCTAACGTCCGTAATGACCCGCCTCCGCAAAGATCAGTTTTTTCAGACGGAAGAAAACCCGTCTGAAGGATCGGATGAATACGGAAACGCGGTCCGTATTCATCCGATTTCCCATAGGGGAGAGCGGAGGAGAGACAGGGGGGTCCCTGCACAGGATCCCCGCTGAGCCGATGGACACACACAGGGCGGATCGAAAAATGGTCCGCTCCGTGTGAAAGGACCCTAATAGATCATGTAAGGATCCCAGGGTAATGAAGACTTTGTGGGGGAGCATCTCTGTGGTTGAGTCATTGCCATAGAAACATTTGCAAAGAGGGAGGAGTTAGTAAAAATGACCACGCCCATGTGGGGGGCGCCAGAATTATTTCTGCACCCAGGTGCCTGTGACCCTAGGATCGGCCCTGTTTTCATTTAAATGTTAGGAGAAGGCAACGTTTCAGTTTTGTTCCTGCCTAGTAGCCCTCTAATAAATCTGTATCTCTAACTGTAGCATAAATATAATGTTTTGAAAGTATTTGCCAGTCAGCCAGCCAATTATTTACAGCTTAGACTTGACACCTTCGAATGGCGGTCTAAAAATGTGACAATGTTTTTGTACATTACCTTTGCTGGAAATTTTGGAATGCTAAGGCCCGGTTTCATTTGTGACCTGTGTGTCTTTTTCCCCAATGAACGGACAGCAATAGGACCCACCTGTATATAAGGAAACAAGAAAACGGATAGTAGGTGGACATGTACATAGAACATTTACTGAACTGTATTAAATTGTTAACCACTCAAGTCAAACTCTCAGGCCGCGTACACACGATCGAACATGTCCGCTGAAACTGGTCCGCCGACCAGTTTCAGCGGACATATCCGATCGTGTGTACGACCTAGCGGACAGGTTTTTCCAGCGGACAAATTTCAAAGCATGCTTTGAAATTTGTCCGCTGGAAACCTGTCCGTCGGACATGTCCGCTGGTTAGTACGCCTAACCAGCGGACATAAATTTCCCGAATGGATTCGACGCATGCGTGGAAGTATTTTACTTCCTGGAGTGGTGACGTGGCGGCGTCAACGTCACCGCCACGTCACCGCGTCCTCAGTCCGAGGGGAATTTCATCCGATGGTGTGCACACGCCATCGGACCAAAATCTGATGAGATAAGTCCGCTGGAAACGGTCCGTCGGACATGTTTCAGCGGACATGTCTCCCCGTGTGTACGCGGCCTTAGAGCTAATCCATCACACTCTCTTTGACACTATGCATATTTTCCAAAAAAACTAAAAAATGGTCCCCTTGGGATGTACCACTACCCTGAATATCTTCTAACTTAATCCACTAATTAGTACTAACTTATCAGATGTCTATATTGTAGCTGGTCTGCAATGTATCACCATGCTCATCCTTATATGTTTCATGTATCTCATGTCAAGTACATGCCTGTTTAGTTTGAATGTACCCCTTGCTTCTGTAATAACTTTGTATTAGTCTTTGACCTTTTAATGTAATAAAATCGTTTGTAAACAAAAAATAAATTGTTAACCACTTCAGCCCCGGAAAAAATGTACCCCCTTCCTGAACAGAGCACTTTTTTGCGATTCGACACTGCGTCGCTTTAACTGACAATTGCGCCGTCGTGCGACGCGGCACCCAAACAAAATTGATGTCCTTTTATTCCCCACAAATAGAGTTTTCTTTTGGTGGTATTTGATCACCTCTGCGGTTTTTATTTTTTGCGCTATAAACAAAAGAAGAGCGACAATTTTGAAAAAAAAAGCAATATTTTTTGCTTTTTGCTATGATAAATATCCCCAAAAATATATATTTAAAAAAAACATTTTTTTCCTCAGTTTAGGCCGATACGTATTCTTCTACATATTTTTGGTAAAACATTTTTTTTGCAAAAAGCGTATATATTGATTGGTTTGCGCAAAAGTTATAGCGGCTACAAAATAGGGCATAGATTTATAGCATTTTTAATTATTTTTTTTTGTTTATTAGTAATGGCGGCGATCTGTGATTTTTATCAGGACTGCGATATTGTGAAGGACATATCGGACACTTTTGACACTATTTTGGGACCATTTATACAGCGATCAGTGCTATAAATATACACTGATTACTGTGTGAGGCGGCGTACACACGGCCGAGGTTCTCGCTGAAAACGTGTGCATTCCAGCGAGGACCTCGGCCGTGTGTACGGTCTCGGCGAGCTTCCCGTCGGGAAGCCCGTCGAGCAGAAATAGACAGCACGCTCTCTATTTCCTCAACGGCCCGCCTGGAAGAATGGCTGGTTGCCATTCCCGACGGGCGGGTCGCCGATCTCGACGGCCGGCAGGGAACCTCGACGGGCGGAACGATGTGTTCTGCCCGTCGAGATTCCCTGCCGTGTGTATGCGGCCTCACTGTGACTGGCAGGGAAGGAGTTAACACTAGGGGCAATCAAGGGGTTAATTGTGTGTCTTAGGGAGTGATTCTAACTGTAACGGGAGGGGACTGTCTGTGGGAGGTGACCGATCGGTGTCCCTATGTTCAAGCGACACATGTGGATCTCCTCTCCCTGACAGGACGTGGATCTGTGAGTTTACACACACAGATCCTCTGTCCTGCTCAGTTACTGGGCAATCGCGGGTGCCTGGCTGACATCGTGGCCACCGGGCACGCACATTGGGTCCCCAGTGACACGGCGGGTGTGCCCCCTAGTGGCCCGGGAAGGCAAAGACATCATATGATGTCCGCCCAGAACGAGAGGTTTATCATCCCACCGTCATATGACGGCTGGCAGTAGGCTAGTGGTTAATAAAAGTGGGTTGCCATGCCCGTAAAACACAGTTCAGACTTCACTAAAAAATTCCAAGAATCAAAAATATGTAGCAAATTCTACTTCACAATATATTTTTAAGCACTTGCCTACCTCCGTATAGTAAAATGACGGCAACTGGCACCTTTCCTCCCATATGACGTCTTTGTTTTCCCGGCATTCTGGCCCGATACGCGTGCCCGGCATCCACCGTTTGCCCGCGATTGCTCATCACAGAGCAGGGACGTGGATCGGTTTGTGTAAACACACTGATCCACGTCCTGTCAGGGGTGAGGATAACTGAACGTATGTTCCTTGTATATAGGAACAACGATCGGTTTCCTCCTCTCATCAGTCCCCTCCCCCCACAGTTAGAATCACTTCCTAGGACACACAGTTAACCCCTTGAGTGCCACACTAGTGTTAACCCTTTCCCTGCCGGTCACATTTATACAGTAACCAGTGCATTTTTATAGCACTGATCGCTGTATAAATGTGAATGGTCCCAAAATAGTGTCAAAAGTGTCCGATGTGTCCGCCGCAATGCTACAGTCACGATAAAAATCGCAGGTCGCCGCCATTAGTAGATAAAAAAAAATGATAATAAAAATAACATAAATCTATCCTCTACTTTTGTGCAAACCAATTAATATAAGCTTATTGTGATTTTGTTTTACCAAAAATATGTAGAAGAATACGTATCAGCCTAAACTGAGGAAAATTATTACTTTTTTTTTTTTTTAATTGGGGGTATTTATTACAGCAAAAAAGTAAAAAATGTTGTTGTTTTTTCAAAATTGTCGCTCTTCTTTTGTTTATAGCGCACAAAATAAAAACCGCAGAGGTGATCAAATACCACCAAAAGAAAGCTCTATTTGTGGAAAAAAAAGGACATCAATTTTGTTTGGGAGCCACGTCGCACGACCGCGCAATTGTCAATTAAAGCGATGCAGTGCCGAATCGCAAAAAGTGCTCTGGCAAGGAAGGGGGTAAATTCTTCTGGGGCTGAAGTGCCTAATAAAAGTGGGTTGCCATGCCTGTAAAACACAGTTCAGACTGATGTGGACTTCATTAAAAAATGCCCCTAAAATTGCGCTAACAACCCCCTATCACAAGGAGTGCCTTTATCAGGGCCGCCATCAGGGGGGTACAGGAAGTACACCTGCAAGGGGTCAGGAGGGGTTTATTATTATTATTATTAAAGGGCCCAGGGCCCCCGAATGGCAACCCCTCTTTTCTTACAAAAACATTTAATTTTTTTTATATTATTATATATTTTTTTCTTTTTATTCCATATATATATATATATATACTCGCGGACCCGATCGCTGCTGGAGTGCGGCGATCGGTCCCCGGAGCTGAAGAATGGAGAGAGCCGTGTGTAAACACGGCTTCCCCGTGCTTCACTGTGGCCGCAGCATCGATCGCGTCATCCCTGTTATAGGGGGACGTGATCGATGACATCACACCTACAGCCACACCCCCCTACAGTTGTAAACACACACAGGGAACACACAAATACTACAGCGCCCCCTTGTGGTTAACTCCCAAACTGCAACTGTCATTTTCACAGTAAACAATGCAATTTAAATGCATTTTTTGCTGTGAAAATGACAATTGTCCCAAAAATGTGTCAAAATTGTCCGATGTGTCCGCCATAATGTCGCAATCACGAAAAAAATCGCTGATCGCCGCTATTAGTAGTAAAAAAAATTTTTTTTTAATAAAAATGCAATAAAACTATCCCTTGTTTTGTGAACGCTATAAATTTTGCGAAAACCAACCGATAAACGCTTATTGCGTTTTTTTTTTTACCAAAAATAGGTAGAAGAATACATATCAGCCTAAACAGAGGAAAAAAAATGATATATATTTTGGGGGGATATTTATTATAGCAAAAAGTAAAAAATATTGCATTTTTTTCAAAATTGTCGCTCTATTTTTGTTTATAGCGCAAAAAATAAAAACCGCAGAGGTGATGAAATACCACCAAAAGAAAGCTCTATTTGTGGGGAAAAAAGGACGCCAATTTTGTTTGGGAGCCACGCCGCACGACCGCGCAATTGTCAGTTAAAACGACGCTGTCCCGAATCGCAAAAAGGGGCAAGGTCCTTTACCTGCATTTTGGTCCGGGTCTTAAGTGGTTAAACGGTCCAGAGGTTTATTTTTTTTATTTTTTATTAAAGGGCCCAGAGGTCCCGGATGGCAACCCCCCTTTTTTTTTAATTTCTTTTTATTAAAAAAAACGGATTAAAGGGCCCAGAGGTCCCCAGGGCCCCATATGGCAATCCCCCTTTTCAAAAAATAAATAAATATATATTTTTTATATATCATTTTTTTATTTCTTTTTTTCTTTTTATTAAAGGGCCCAGAGGTCCTGAGGACCCCAGATGGCTACCCCCAATTCGCAGCAGCCCCCCCTCTTCTCAATTTCAGGCGGCAGCAACCCCCCCCCCCGGTTCTCTGTTCCAGGGGGCCCATGCCTGAAGCTGTGTAAGGGGCCCCATAATTCCTAATGGCGGCCATGGCCTTTATAGAAAAAATTCCAAGAATGAATAATAGGTAGCAGATTCTACATCACAATATATTTTTTAAAGGGAGATGTCTAGAGAAAATCTGAAGCCCCGTACACACGGCCGAGGTTCTCGGCAGAAACCAGCGAGAACCTCGCTGGGAACCGCATTCTGCCGAGAACCTCGGCCGTGTGTACGCTCTCTGCTCGCCCCGCCCGTCGGGAAACCCGTCGAGCAAATAGAGAACAAGTTCTCTATTTGCTCGACGGCCTGTCGGGATGAATGGCTGGTTGCCTTTCCCGACGGGCGGGTCGCCGATTCTGACGGCCGGCAGTGAACCTCGACGGGCGGAACGATGTGTTCCGCCCATCGAGGTTCTCTGCCGTGTGTACGGGGCCTGAGGGTATCCCCAACAAATCAGAAAAAAAAATATAAAGTATTTACATTTTTTTTTAAAAATGTAAGTTTTAAGTTGAAGGAAGTGATTACCACTTTGGGAAAACGGAAAACATTGCAGCTCAGCCAAGCCACACTGCCAACAACCTCTTGAATCAACAGGAGCAAAATAAGTCTGAGTGTGTTGACATTGGATCGGTATAAAAGGTGCCTCTTGAGAATGCTGAAGTATACGCAATTTATATAAATGGGCTTTAGAAGAACTTCTAGAAAATCACAAGAAAAGCAAATGTCATCGTATCCTAATTAAAGAGAGACTTTACTCGTATTGTGCAATAAATGAACTAATGGAATCTTTTAAATACAAACAAGAACAAAATTTCTCCTGTAGACTAATCAAAAATATTACAGTGACCACCTTGGTAATGATCTCCTGGAGACCTTGCAGACAATCACTCTTACCCCTGTGGCACGGTGTCAGTGTTATAACGGCTGAACAGACAGTTATGGAGGGTGATGTCATCTAAGAAGTATGATTCTAATTGGCAAAAGCAGAATATTTTTGTCAGGATGGCAGCAGAATATGCCGCATGCGGGTGCATGTGTCAATAGACAGAATAAGGGTCATTGCTAGCCACTTATGTGCACACACATGTCTGTGTGGGCATGTTAATTCACACATGTATGGGCAGGTGGCATACTCACCTAATTCCAGTCTTGCCACTAGGTGGACTACTTGAAATATAGAGCATAGAAATTACATTTTGTGCAGGGACAATTCTAAAACACGGGAAACAAGTGCTACTTTACAGGTATACTATACACACACCCCCAGGTACGAAATTTAAAGGAATATTTCACTTTTATTGTTTCACTTTAAGCATTATTAACCACTTGCCACCCGCCCTATAACAAAAAGATGTCGGCAAAGTGGTTTCAATATCCTGACTGGACGTCATACGACGTCCTCAGGATATTGAGCCGCTGCGTGCCCCTGGGGGCGTGCATCGCGGCGATCGTTGTTGCAGGGTGTCAGTCTGACGCCCCGCAACACCGATCTAGGTAAAGAGTCTCTGACGGAGACTCTTTACCACCTGATCAGCCGTGTCCAATCACGACTGATCACAATGTAAACAAGAAGAGCCAGTTAGTGGCTTTTCCTCACTCGCGTCTGTCAGACGCGAGTAGAGGAGAGCCGATCGGCTGCTCCTCTGACAAGGGGGGTTTGTGGTGATCGATTATCAGCACAGCCCCACCAAGGATGCCCACACTAGACCACCAGGGATGCCACTAGACTACCAAGGATGCCACCAGACCACCAGGGATGCCCACCACCAAGTATGCCACCCTAGACCACCAGGGATGCCAATCAGTGCCTACAATGGATGCCAATCAGTGCCCACAATGAATGCCAATCAGTGCCCACAATGGGCATCACTGATTGGCAGGCATTGTTGTTTGGCACTTATTAGCATCGCATCCATAAGTACAATATAATACAGTACATCTGTGCCACCTATCAGTGCCCATCCATGCCCATCCGTGCTACCTATTAGTGCCCATCCATGCCCATCCGTGGCACCTATTAGTGCCCATCCATGCCGCCTATCTGTGCCCATCCGTGTCACCTATCCGTGCCCATCCGTGCCGCCTATCTGTGCCCATCCGTGCCGCCTATCTCTGCCCATCCGTGCCGCCTATCAGTACCTCATCAGTGCTACATATTAGTGCCCATCAATTCCACCTTATCAGTGCCACCTCATCGGTGCCCATCAGTGCCGCCTTATCAGTGCCTGTCAGTGCAGCCCCATCAGTGCCCATCAGTGAAGGAGAAAACGTACTTCTTTACAAAGTTTTGTAACGGAAACAAAAAAAAAGCATTTGTTTTTCAAGATTTTCGTCTTTTTATTTTTTTGCAGAAAATAAAAATCCCAGAGGTGACCAAATACTACCAAAAGAAATCTCTATTTGTGGGAACAAAATGATACAAATTTAGGGCCGGATTCAGATACAAAAATGTATCTTTCCGGCGGCGTAGCGTTATCTCTTTACACTACGCCACCGCAAATATTATGGGCAAGTGCCTTATTCAGAAAGCACTTGCTCCATAATATGCTGCGGCGTAGCGTAAAGTGCATGGCGTAAGGCCGCGCAATTCAAATTGCTGAAGTGGGGGCGTGATTCATGTAAATGAATCATGACCCCACGTAATTGACGTTATTTTTGGGCGGCGCATGCGCCGTACGTGGACGTTCCCAGTGCGCATGCGTGAAATCACGTCGCTTTTTCTCAATGTAAACGACGTGAACGTAACTAACGTCGAGCCCCATTCCCAAACGATTTACGCAAACGACGTAACCGACGTACAATTCGACGCTGTCCCGACGTCCATACTTAACATTGGCTGCGCCTTCTATAGCAGGGGTAACCTTACGCCAGTCTCACGCTTACGCAAACAACGTAAAATACGACGCGCTGCCGCAAGTACGTTCGGGAATCGGCGTAAACAGATCATTTGCATAATTTACACGAAGGGCCACCTAGTGGCCAGCGTAAATATGCAACTTAAGATACGACGGTGTAAGCGAATTACGCCGCTCGTATCTATGGCCTCGTACACACGAGGGGATATGTCCGCTGAAAACGGTCCGATGGACCATTTCAGCAGACATCTCCGATCGTGTGTATGGGCTAGCGGACAGATTTGTCCATCGGACAAATTTCAAAGCATGCTTTGAAATTTGTCCGCTACAAACCTGTCCGTCGGATATGTCCGCTGGTTAGTACGGTAAACCAGCGGACATATCCTCCCACACATGCGTCGTATCCTGTGAATGGATCCGACGCATGCGCGCGGAAGTGTTTACTTCCTGGTGCGTGACGTAGCGGTGACGTGGCGGCGTCAACGTCACCGCCACGTCACCACGCCATCCGCCGGCGGGGAATTTGATCCGATGGTGTGTACACGCCATCGGATCAAACTCCAGATCGGACATATCCGATGGAAATGGTCCGCGGACCGTTTTCATCGGATATGTCCGATCGTGTGTACGAGGCCTTAGGAGAAAGCCGGCGTATCTTGTTTTCTGAAATATCTCTTGATACGCTGACGTAAATGCTTTCTGAATCTGGCCCCCAGTTTGGGTACAGTGTAGCATGACTTTGCAATTGTCATTCAAAGTGCAACAGCGCTGAAAGCTGAAAATTGGTCTGGGCAGGAAGGTATGGAAGTGGTTAAAATCACTGCTCCTGAAAGAATTTCAGTTTTTAAAACTTTTTTCTTTGCATTGATACATGTCCCCTGGGGCAGGACCCCGGGTCCCCAAACACTTTTTATGACAATAACTTGCATATTAACCTTTAAAATTAGCACTTTTGATTTTTCATGTTCGTGTCCCATAGACTTTATCGGTGTTTGCGTGTTCGAACACATTTTTTGCCTGTTCGCATGTTCTGGTGCAAAACCGAACCGAGGGGTGTTCAGCTCATCCCTACACCTCAGCTAGTAGTTCCTGACCATGGCCCTCAACTAGTTCCTGGACATGGCTTTTCTCTGCCGTTTCCTGGTGATAACTCGGCTCATTTCTAACCACAGCTTTTTCTTACTGATTCCAGGTGTGACTATGGCTAAATCCCGGGCGTGGCTTTTCTCCGGAAATCCCTGGTATACCCTTGGCTTCTTCCTGACCGCATCTTGTCTCTGCTGATTCTTGGTGTGCCTTTGGCTGATTCCTGACCATGGCTTGTCTCTGCCGATGTGACCTTGGGCTAGATATTTAACTACAACTTTTCTCTGCTGGTTCTTGATGTGACCTTGGCTAGATACTTAACCACAGCTTGTCTCTGCTGGTTCTTGATGTGACCTTGGCTAGATACTTAACCACAGCTTGTCTCTGCTGATTCTTGGTGTGACTTTGGCTAGATACTCAACAGCTTGTCTCTCCTAAATCTTGGTGTGACCTTGGCTAGGTACTAAACTACAGTTTGTCTCTGCTGGTTCTTGATGTGACCACAGCTACTTCCTGACAATAGTTTCTCTATGGTCATTCCTGATGTGACCTGGGCTAGTTCCAGACCCTTGAATTGTCTCTGCTGATTCTTGGGCCGCGTACATACGATCAAATTTGTCCGCTGAAACTGGTCCGTCGGACCGTTTCAGCAGACATCTCCGATCGTGTGTACGGGCTAGCGGACATATTTGGCCAGCGGACAAATTTTAAAACATGCTTTAAAATTTGTCCGCCGGAGACATGTCCGTCGGATATGTCCGCTGGTCAGTACACTCACCAGTGGACATATCTTCCCGCACATGTGTCGAATGGATTCGAAGCATGCGTGGAAGTTGTTTACTTCCTGGTGCGGTGACGTGGCGGCGTCAACGTCACCGCCACGTCACAGCGCTGTCTGCCGGCGGGGATTTTGATTCGATGGTGTGTACACGCCATCGGACCAAAATAGCCTGGCGGACATATATTCCATCGGATATGTCCCTCCGTGTGTACGCGGCCTTGGTATGACCTTGGCTAGATACTGGACAACATCTGGTCTTTGCTGATTCTTGATGTGAGCACACATTCTATTTTCTGAGCACAACTTGTCTCTGTTAATTCCCAATGTGACCCAGGTTAGTTCCAGACTACAGCTTTTCTCTTCTGATTCTTGGGGTGACCTCACATACTTTCTGATCGTGTCCTGTCTCTGCTGGTTTTTGGTGAGAACTGAGCTAGTTTCACACCACAGCTTTTTTCTACTGATTCCTGGTGTGACCTTGGCTAGTTCCTGACCATGACTTGTCTCTGCTGATTCTTGGTATGACCTTGGCTACATACTCAACTACAGCTTGGCTCTGCTGGTTCTTGATGTGACCTCAGCTATTTCCTGAGCATGATTTGTCTCTGTTGTTTCCTGGTGTGACCTGGGCTGGTTCCTGACCAAGGCTTTTCACTGCTAAATTCCTGGTGTGACTTCAATTTTTTTTTGATAACAGCTTTTCTCTAATGATTTGTAGTGTGAACTTGGCTAATTCCTGATCATGGCTTGTCTCTGCTGATTCTTGGTGTACCCTTGGCTAGTTTTTGACCTTGTTTGTTCCTGCTGATTCTTGGGGTGACCTCAGCCTGTCTCTGCTGACTTTTCCATGTGACTATTTCCTGCCTCCTGACCATGACTCTGCTTTATACACTGCCTGCTGTCTGTTTTTTTGCTGCCGACCACTGCCTGTCCCTGACTCTGCTTTTAGCTTGCCACGTGCACCAGTGTATTGCCAGCTGCCATCCAGTCTGCTTCTCCTTGGTGATCTTCTAATCGACCTACACACGTACCTCTTAGTTAAAGGGGTTGTAAAGGTACAAGTTTGTTTACCTTCATGCATCCTATGCATGAAGGTAAAAAAACATCTAGCAGCACCGGCCCCCCCCCCCGAGCCCCCGTTGTACTTACCTGACCGTTCGAATCTCCCGGGCGCGTCCACGTCGTCCTCTTCGGTTCCCAGCCTGGCCGTTGATTGGCTAGGCTGGGCGGATTGATAGCAGCGCAGCCATTGGCTAGCGCTGCTGTCAATCAGGGCGGATGACGCGGCGCGCTGTATCACGGGAGCGCGCTCGCAAAAGCTTTCCTCCATGCGAGTGCCCTCGCATGAAGAAGGAAAGCTTTTGCGAGGAGGAGCCCAGACAGCCGCCGAGGGACCCCAGAAGACAGGTTTCCGGGCCACTCTGTGCAAAACGAACTGCACAGTGGAGGTAAGTATCACATGTTTGTTATTTTTTTTTTTTTAAATCCCTGACTTTAGTGTCCCTTTAAGCCTTGTACAGGAAAGAAAATGTACATATGAGCCGCACATCTCTGCAAACCCCAGGTAAGAAAGTGTAACAGCCTCAGTGTGGACTCCAGTCAGGCTACGCTCCCCAACATGTTTCAATCTGCCATGGTTCAGCTCCAGGGGCAGAGTGAAACATGTTGGGGTTGCTTTTATAAAGCCTGGGCTGAGGCTGTTACACTTTCTTACCTGGAGTTTGCAGAGATATGTGGCTCACAATTTCTTCCCTGTACATTGCTGTCCGGAGCCAGGGTGAGCTCCATCCTAGCCTGCACTCACTCGGCTTTATTGATTGGGATTCCTATAGCTTGAGGGACATTCACAATTTTAATTCGGGGTCACAGTTAGTTAAGCCTTCTTCCAGAAGTAAGTTTAATTTGGCCCACATCACACAGTGGGATGATTGTTCTGCTTATACAAGTTATATGTGATATATATACTCAATCTTGTGAATTCGGACAAATCTACAGAAGTTCTGTGGTACATTGCTGTCACAGTGAGACCTTTGCCATACACTTTGCTTTTGCTAATAAGAGTTATGACTTATATTACCTCACCCTCCAAGACTGTTAAGCAATTATATTGTTATATATTTATATAATAATATATATATATATAGTTGACACTGACTGCACCCCAGTGGTGACGATTGTTCTTTTCCTGCAATATCTACAGGAGGTCATGACCTAGGTGGTTACTCTAATCATTTTTGACTAGTCTGTATGAGAACTTTAGTACCTGTTTGTATTTGAAACATTCTATTAGTTCATTTATTGCACAATAAAAGTAAAGACTCTATAATTTGTATACAATGACGGTGGCTTTTCTTATGATCTTCTGGAAGTTCTTCCAAGGTTCATATAAATTGAATATTCCCTAATCTTTTTTTTCCCAAATATTCACTTTAACCACTTTAGCCCCGGACCATATTGCTGTCCAATGACCAGAGCGCTTTTTGTGATTCGGCACTGCGTCGCTTTAACTGACGATTGCGCGGTTATGCGACGTGGCTCCCAAACAAAATTGGCGTCTTTTTTTCCCCACAAATAGAGCTTTCTTTTGGTGGTATTTGATCATCTCTGCGTTTTTTATTTTTTGCGCTATAAACAAAAATAGAGCGACAATTTTGAAAAAAATGCAATATTTTTTACTTTTTGCTATAATAAATATCCCCCAAAAATATATAAAAAAAAAAATTTTTTTTCCTCAGTTTAGGCTGATACGTATTCTTCTACATATTTTTTGTTAAAAAAAATCACAATAAGCGTTTATTGATTGGTTTGCGCAAAGGTTATAGCGTTTACAAAATAGGGGGTCGTTTTATGGCATTTTTATTAATATTTTTTTTTTTTACTAGTAATGGCGGCGATCAGCGTTTTTTTTTCAGTACTGCGACATTATGGCGGACACTTCGGACACTTTTGACACATTTTTGGGGCCATTGGCATTTTTATAGCGATCAATGCTATAAAAATGCATTGTATTACTATAAAAATGCCATTGGCAGTGAAGGGGTTAACACTAGGGGGCAGGGAAGGGGTTAAGTGTGTTCCTGGGTGTGTTCTAACTGTATGGGGGGGGGTGGCCTCACTAGGGGAAATCACTGATCTTCTGTTCATACATTGTATGAACAGAAAATCAGCGTTTCCCCCCGCTGACAGGAACTAGAGCTTTGTGTTTACACACATATCTCCCATTCCCCGCTCTGTAACGAGCAAATGCGGTTGCCTGGCGGCGATCGTACCCGCCGGGCACGCACGCGGGACTCGGGGGCGAGAGGTGCGGACGTATAGCTACGGGCTCTCGCCTAGGAGTGCCGCCGTCCCGCAGTAATATGACGGCGGGCGGTCGGCAAGAGGTTAAAAACAAATGAATGCAGCCCCATCAAGGACATTGTGGGGAAAATACTGCACAGTGGCCACTAGATGAAGATGAGGAGCATATGACAGTCATCATCTAGTGACCATAGTGGAGATAGGATGACCCTAGACACAAGAGTCATTGGTGAAGCTGACACAGGAGTAGCCCACACCCTTCAAGAGCCTCTGGGTCCCATGGGCCATACCATTACAGTGAATATTTGGAGAAAAAAAGATTAGGGTATCTCCAATAAGTTAGATCAAAGATTCTAAGAAAATACAAAAAATCTTAACCTAGAAGCGTGTAGGTGTAGCCATTGGACCACTTTAGAAATGAATCATATACTGTATAAACTCCAGCCATGTTTCTAATATTTTCTTCTATCGACAGAAGCAAAAAAAAAAATGGTCCAAGTGTGTTTACATTGTATCAGTATCAAGGTGCCTCTTGAGGATGTAGATAATTAGTCAATCTTTATATGAACCTTGGAAGAACTTCCAGAAGATCATAAGAAAAGCCAACACATACAAATTATAGAGTCTTTACTTTATTTACTCTTATTGTGCAATAAATGAACTAATAGAATGTTTCAAATACAAACAGGTACTAAAGTTCTCATACAGACTAGTGAAAAATGATTAAAGCAGCCACATAGGTCATGATGATACATAGGACAGGAGGAAGAACAATCATCACCACTGCGCAATGTCAATAATATAATTGCTTAACAGACAGTCTTGGAGAGTGATGTCATATAAGACAAAGACGTATAAGGCTGGGTTCACACTACGATTTTCCCATCCGTCAGCCGCATACGATTTATATGAAAAAACGTATGCGGCTGAAACGGATTGAACCGTACGTAAACGTATGCGTTTATAAAACGTATACGGTTTCAAAAAGTGCGTACGGTTCCATCCGGTTTTGATTAAAAAACGCATACGTTTTTGGAATTAGTGTCATTTAATAAAAAAAAGATTTTCTTGTTTTGAAAATGCGCATGCGCAGACGAAAAACGCATACGGTTTATACGTATGGAACCGCACATATGTGCGTTTTCCATTGACTTTAATGTTAAAAAAAAACGTATGCGTTTGCCATACGGTTTCAAAAACTGACTCAAAACCGTGGTCGAACACGGTTTTGTGTACTGTTAAAAAACGTTTTGCCAGCAAATCGTACGCACCCGGATGCATCTGAGTGCATACGATTTGCAATGCATTGTCTATGTATGCGTTTTCCCGTACGGGCCCGTACGTTTTCAAAACTGAAATCGTATGCGGCTGACGGACGGGAAAATCGTAGTGTGAACCCAGCCTAATTCTTATGAGCAAAAGCAAAGTGGCAGCAATGTACCACAGAACTTCTGAAGATGTGTCCTTAATCAAAAGTTCGAGCAGATAGCACATCTGTTGACGATTGTTCTTTTCCTGCAACATCTACAGGAGGTCATGACCTAGGTGGTTACTCTAATCATTTTTGACTAATCTGTATGAGAACTTTAGTACCTGTTTGTATTTGAAACATTCTATTAGTTCATTTATTGCACAATTAGAGTAAAGACTCTATAATTTGTATACAATGACGGTGGATTTTCTTATGATCTTCTGGAAGTTCTTCCAAGGTTCATCCTCAGGAGGCAATGTAAACACACTAGGACCATTGTTTTGCTTCTGTTGATAGAAGAAATTTTTGGAAACATGGAAAAGTGGTCCAATGGCTACACCTACACGCTTCAAGATAAAGATTTTTTGTATTTTCTTTGACGTTTTGAACTGATTTTTTGATCTGCATGCACTTCAGACTTCAAATCAGGCCCAATGCATAATTATCAGACTTCAGACCAGCCCCAATGCATAATTATCAGACTTCAGACCAGCCACAATGCATGCACTTCAGACCTCATATCAGCCCCAATGCATGCACTCCAGACTTCATATCAGCCCCAATGCATAATTTTTAGACTTCAGATCAGCCCAAATGCATGCACTTCAGACCTGGGATCAACCCCAATGCATGCACTTCAGACATTGGATCAGCCCCAATGCATGCATTTCACACACAGGATCAACCCCAATGCATGCACTTCAGACTTGGGATCAACCCCAATGCATGCACTTCACACACAGGATCAACCCCAATGCATGCACTTCAGACCTGGGATCAACCCCAATGCATGCACTTCACACACAGGATCAACCCCAATGCATGCACTTCAGACCTTGAATCAAACCCAATGCATGCACTTCACACACAGGATCAACCCCAATGCATGCACTTCACACACAGGATCAACCCCAATGCATGCACTTCACACACAGGATCAACCCCAATGCATGCACTTCACACACAGGATCAACCCCAATGCATGCACTTCACACACAGGATCAACCCCAATGCATGCACTTCAGACCTTGGATCATCCACAATGCATGCACTTCACACCTCGGATCAACCCCAGCACAGGATACCATCTTACATGGGCAGACTGGATTCTTCTGCACAGCACACCAACCGGGAGGTTGATAAGCCAAGCTTTGCCACTGAGAGTCTAATGAATTGTCAATTACAAGCAATGGAAGTGGGGGGGGGGGGGGGGGGGCGGTGCAAACGGCATCACATGCAAGTGTTGCCAAATCCTGATTTACCTTGCATTCACACCTGAGCGTTGCGATTTGCGGCTTTTTTTACCGCGATTTGCCACGACAAAACGCAGCGTTTTTTACCACGATTTTGTACAGGTCATTGTCACCAGGGGCGGACTGACCATTGAGTCACTCGGGCACTGCCCGAGGGCCCCATACCACTAGGGGGCCCCATCAGGGTTGCCAGGCTCCGTAAAACCAGGGACAGTATGTAAAAATCTGTGTTTTTTTTACACCTGTCCCTGATATGTCCGAAACTGACATGCCTTTGTTGTAAAAATCCAGAGATTTTAGCTGCCCTGCCTCTGCACTGCCTCCTGGCGTGGTGGCCATCTGTAAGCCCAGGGGCCCCATAATCTTCTATTGCCCGGGGGCCCCATAATCTTCTATTGCCCGGGGGCCCCATAATCTTCTATTGCCCGGGGGCCCCATGAGTTGTCACCAATGTAAAACGCCCAAGCCGCCCGATTCGCGCGACAAAAAAGGGTTCGGGACTTGTTTGAGCTTCAGGCGTTCGGCATTTTGGAGTGGAGATGTGAACCATCTCCATAGAGAATAATGTTTTTTTTCCCCCTCTGGCGTTTTTGAGCGTCGCGCTTCAGGCGACAAAACGCCGGGGCTTTAGAGCACGTGTTGTTTTTATCAGGGGGAAGTTTAGTTTAATTTATTATTTGTTGTATTATACGCTGGGTGTGTTTAGACAGCATGGGCACCCTTTTTCTTTGAAGGCATGGGACATACCTCCCAACATTTTGAGATGGGAATCAGGGACACCTACTAGCAAACTTATGTAGGTATAAGACACGCCCCCCTGTCACACCCCTTAAAGGAGAATGAACCAAGAAAAGGGTTAATTCAATTTTTTTTTTTTTTTACCACTACTATTCCTTTATATTGGCTTATAAAATTTACAGATGCAGCAATTTAGAATTTGGTTGAAAGGTTCAGCACTGGGAAACACTTTTGAAAGATGAAAAGTGCATTTTATATACAGCTATATAGATCAGATCAGAATGAGGGACAAATGAGGAGGAATGTGGGACAGAGGGACTTTGCTCCAAATCAGGGACAGTCCCTTGAAATCAGGGACAGTTCCTTGAAATCAGGGACAGTTGGGAGCTATGCATGGGGTTTTGGATTTAAAAAGAGAACCAGCGTCTGTTTCAGTTGTATATATAGAGTGGAGAGGGGTTAGAACCCCTGTCTCCCCAATAGTTTCCTAAAAAAAAAATAATAATAATTCCTTCCTTTGCTTTTTCCATATTTTTTAAAAGGTTGCCTTTCTACTTTAAAGCGGAGTTCCACCCTTAAAATCACTTTTTTCATTACATCCAGCATACTGGCGTCAGCGCCAGTATGCTGTTTTTTTTTTTTTTTTTTTTTTAATGCATGTACTTACTGTTTCTCCCAAATTTAATTTCCTGGCGCACCGCGGTGTGTCGCCGCTATAAGGCGTCACGCCTTCCGGAAACAGCCGATTAGCATTCGGCGCCTGCGCATAGACCCAGGAGCTGACTGCGCAGGCGCCGAAAATAGCCAGGCCTAGTTCGGGTTTTTTCGGAGGGCGTAATGCGCTATATACGGCGCCTGCGCAGTCAGCTCCTGGGGCTGTGCGCAGGCGCCGAGTAAAAGCCGCATGCTAATCGGCTGTTTCCGGAAGGCGTGACGCCTTAGGCCGCGTACACACGAGGGGATATGTCCGCTGAAAACGGTCCGATGGACCGTTTCAGCAGACATCTCCGCTCGTGTGTATGGGCTAGCGGACAGATTTCTCCACCCGACAGATTTCAAAGCATGCTTTGAAATCTATCCGGTGGGAATCTGTCCGCCCGACATGTCTGCTGGTTAGTACACTTACCAGCAGACATGTCGGCCCCCACCGCCGCCGCGCCGCTGCCGAATGGATTCGGCGCATGCGCGGAAGTGTTTTACTTCCTGGTGCGGTGACGTGGCGGTGTCGCGGCGGCGTCAACGTCACCGCCGCGTCACCACTACGTCACCGCGCCGTCCGGCGGCGGGGAATTTGATCCGATGGTGTGTACACGCCATCGGATCAAACTCCCGATCGGACATATCCGATGGAAATGGTCCGCGGACCGTTTTCATCGGATATATCCGATCGTGTGTACGCCGCCTTATAGCGGCGACACACCGCGGTGCGCCAGGAAATTAAATTTGGGAGAAACAGTAAGTACATGCATTAAAAAAATAAAAAAAACAGCATACTGGCGCTGACGCCAGTATGCTGGATGTAATGAAAAAAGTGATTTTAAGGGTGGAACTCCGCTTTAAGAAGCTAAACAACTGACACCAAAAGACATCTATACATCACTCACAATATTGATGATCTGTGTAGTAACTTCATAGTCGGATATATATAATGTTACACTCCTCGGGGACCCCAGTAGGGAAGAGCAGTCTGCAACTCCAAGGCTGTGCAGCCAGTTTCCTAATGGACACATCAAATAATACATTACTTTCAAAATGAACTATATTGTTTGTTTGTTTGTTTTTTATATATAAAAAAGATACTTTTACAACTGTTCACCCCATACTGGTCACATTTCAGCTATAGGCCCATCAATTCAGCAATCCCCTCATCATTACATGCAGACATAATAAACATATTCGTATTTTCTTTTGCAGGACAAACAAGGCTAATGCCGCGTACACACGATCGGTTCATCCGATGAAAACGGACCGATGGATTTTTTCATCAGATATCCGATGAAGCTGACTTTCATCAGTCATGCCTACACACCATCAGTTAAAAATCCGACCGTGTCCAACGCGCTGACGTAAAACACAATGACGTGCTGAGAAAAATGCGTCGACTTGAGTCTGAGCATGCGTGGATTTTTGACCGATGGATTTCCCCACAGATGATCGTTTTTTTCTATTGGTTTTTTAACCATCAGAAAAATTTCAATTTTTTTTCACCGATGGGAAAAAAAAACAATGGGGCCCACACACGATCGGTTCGTCCGATTAAAACGCTCCATCGGTCCGTTTTCATCAGGCAAACCGATCGTGTGTACAGGGAATTACTTGTCTTGTTTCTGTGAAATCTACAGGCAAAACATTTTTTTTTTTTGTAGGATAGAGAAGGTTTACTTTTCACAAGATTTTCTTAACCACTTCCCGCCCGGCCAATAACAGATTTACGGCCGGGAAGTGGTTATGAAATCGTGACTGGCCGTTCTCAAACGGCTAGCAGGATTTCAATGCCGCGCGCGCCCGTGGGGGCGCAGCGCGGCGATCGGTGATGCGGGGTGTCAGTCTGACACCCTGCACCTCCGATCTCGGTAACGAGTCTCCGGCGGAGCCTCGTTACCACGTGATCAGCCGTGTCCAATCACGGCTGATCACGATGTAAACAGGAAGAGCCGCCGACGGCTCTTCCTCACTCGCGTCTGACAGACGCGTGTGTAGAGGAGAGCCGATCAGCGGCTCTCCTGACAGGGGGGGTTCGCGCTGATTGTTTATCAGCGCAGCCCCCCCTCGGATCGCCACACTAGACCACCAGGGTACTAAAAAATAATAAAAAAAAAAGAACAAAAAAAAAAGGAAAAAAAAAAAAAGAAGGGGGGCAGTAAAAAAATAAATGATGCCAATCAGTGCCCACACATGGGCACTGATTGGCAACATTGATCCATCAGTGCCACCCCTCAGTGATTGTCAGTGCCAATCCATGCCCAGTGCCCACCTATCAGTGCCCACCTGTGCCACCTATCAGTGCCCACCTGTGCCGCCTATGAGTGCCCACCTGTGCCGCCTATGAGTGCCCATCTGTGCCGCCTATGAGTGCCCATCTGTGCCGCCTATGAGTGCCCAGTGCCGCCCATGAGTGCCCATCAGTGCCGCCCATGAGTGCCCATCAGTGCCGCCCATGAGTGCCCATCAGTGCCCCATACCAGCGCCGCCTATCAGTGCCCATCAGTGCTACCTAATTGGCGCCCATCAGAACTACCTCATCAGTGCCCATCAGTGCCGCCCATGAGTGCCCATCAGTGCCCCATACCAGCGCCGCCTATCAGTGCCCATCAGTGCTACCTAATTGGCGCCCATCAGAACTACCTCATCAGTGCCCATCAGTGCCACCTCATCGGTGCCCATCAGTGCCACCATATCAGTGCCCGTAATTGAAAGAGAAAACATACTCATTTACAAAAAAATTAACAGAAAAAAATAAAAACTTTATTTTTTTTTTCAAAATCTTCGCTCTATTTTTAGTTGTTGCGCAAAAAAAAAAAATCGCAGAGGTGATCAAATACCACCAAAAGAAAGCTCTATTTGTGGGGAAAAAAGGACGCAAATTTTGTTTGGGTGCAGTGTAGCATGACCGCGGAATTGTCATTCAAATTGCGACAGTGCTGAAAGCTGAAAATTGGCTTGGGCGGGAAGGTGCGTAAGTGCCTGGTATGGAAGTGGTTAAAGAATATTTTCTTTCCTGTGCATTCTATGGGCAAAAAAAGCCATAGAATGACAGAACTTGAGATATTTTACAAAGAAGAATGGGCAGAAATGTCCCTCTCTAGATGTGCAAAGCTGGTAGAGACATCCCCAAAAAGACTTGCAGCTGTAATTGCAGAGAAAGGAGGTTCTGCAAAGTATTGACTCCGGGGGGC
Organism: Rana kukunoris; assembly: GCA_029574335.1. Classification (NCBI taxonomy): domain Eukaryota; kingdom Metazoa; phylum Chordata; class Amphibia; order Anura; family Ranidae; genus Rana; species Rana kukunoris. The sequence continues at coordinate 60,467 of JAJQKJ010002157.1, forward strand.
GCCATACAAATGTACCCCCCACACTTTTCACTTATATATATTTAAATAAAAATGTAGTAATTTCTTTCTTCTTTTTTTAAGTGTAACAAAACAAACACCATACACTCATTGCCCTCCTCCACTGCCATGTCCCTTCCGCGCTTCTTACGGGTATCACTGCTCCCGGCATGCGCGGTAATACGGCAATAACCCCCCATTATCCCATTCACAAAAACTGCACGCTCAGTGCGCCTGCGCTGTTGTCTATGGTAGACATCAGTGCAGGGTTTTCAGCAGGAGATATTTCTTGCACCTACAGGTAAGCCTTAATCTAGACTTACCTGTAGGTGCAAGTTGTGTGGTTGGGTTTACAACCACTTTAAAGAGGAAGTAAACCCCAAAAAATGTTTCCTGTAAAAAAATAACCCTGCAAGAAAAAGGCATAATGAGCTAGTATGAATAGCATACGAGCTCATTATGTGGCACTTACCTGAGATCGAAGCCCCCGAAGCGCTCCTCGTACATCTTCGCCACCATGTCCCCTCGGAGCGTCTTCCTTGTATCGCCTCTCCGGCGCTGTGAATGGCCGGAGCGGCGATGACATCACTCCTGCGCATGACGTCACTCCCGTTTAGGTTTAGGAGATATTTCTTCCACCTAGGCTTACCTGTAGGCAGGCCCGTCCCTACAGGACAGGCAAAACAAACAATTGCTTGGGGCCCCGAGCTGGCCTGGGGCCCCCAACTTCCCCTTCCCAGGCTTTAGCATGGCCAAGCTCCTTTTCCTGCCTCCTGAAGTCCTGTCAGTCCGGCCGGGTACCGTGGTGCGTGGTACAGGAGATTCAGTTTCCTGTTCCCGGCCGGGCTGACAGGAAGTGCACACTGAGTGCTCACTTCCTTTCAGTCTGGCCGGGAAAACAGGAAACTGAATCTCCTGTACCGCACGGTGCCCGGCATGGGCACTATCTAATAGGGGACTGGGGACCCATAATGATAGAACACCGGAAAGACAGGAAGAAGAGGAGCTCGGCTACGCTACAGCGGCAACCTACAGGAAAAAAGGGGAGGTGAGAATAGAAAAACATAGGGACTAGGGGGTGGGAGTAAGAACATGGGTGTAAAAAATTAGTGAAGCTCTAACGTAGGCTTTGAGTGAGGGGGGCTGCTTGGGGCCCCCATTTTGCTTGGGGCCCTGCCTGTAGGTGCAAGTTGTCTGGTTGGGTTTACAGCCACTTTAAAGTGCAAACAATGCAAGACTCACTAATTTTACAGCAGCACACCCCAGAATAATAATAAACTCTAATGCCTCGTACACACGACCGGTCTTCCCGACGAGAAAACTGTTTTTTTTTAGTTCGGTCGGGAAAACCGGTCGTGTGCATGCCCCATAGCAGTTTTGCCGACGAGAAAACTGCCAGCAAAAAAATTTGAACCTGCGTTATGTTTTCCCGTCGTGTTTCCCATCAGTCTTTTTCTCGTCGTGAAAACCACTCGTGTGCATGCTTTTCCGAGGGGGAAAAAATGCGCATGCTCAGAATCAAGTATGAGACTGGAGCACTCGTTCTGGTAAAACTAGCTTTTGTAATGGAGATAGCACATTCTTCACGCTGTAACGGACTGAAAAGCACGAGGCTGAAAAGCGCAAATCGTATCTCACCAAACTTTTACTAACACAAGATCAGCAAAAGCAGCCCAAAGAGTGGCGCCATCTGAATGGAACTTCCCCTTTATGGTGCCGCCCTACGTGTTGTACGTCACCGCGCTTTGCTCAAGCGTTTTTTGACTGAACGTGTGTATGCAAGGCAGGTATGAGAGGAATCACGTTGGGAAAAACATCGGGTTTTGGCACCGGTTGTGTGTACAGGGCATAAGTGAAAGCTTAAGGCCGCGTACACACGATCAAATCTATCTGCTGGAAACGGTCTGACAGACCGTTTCAGCAGACAGATTCGATCGTGTGTACGGGCGGACAGACAGATTTTTCCAGCGGGCAGATATTTGCCCGCACATGCGTCGAATGGATTTGACGCATGCGCGGAAGTGTTTTACTTCCTGGTGCGGTGACGTGGCGGCGTCAACGTCACCGCCACGTCACCGCGCTGTCTGCCGGTGGGGATTTTGGTTTGATCGTGTGTACAGCGATCAAACCAAAACAGCCCAGCAGACAAATCTGATCAAATCGGTCTGTCAGACCGATTTGAACAGATTTATTTGGTCGTGTGTACGCGGCCTAAAACAAAATAAGATAAAAAAATGAAATTCCCTGTACCATCTATGGGCAAAAAAAGACACAGTTTTTTTTAAAAACAATTTTTTTTTTGTTATACCAACATGCATTTTAAGCAACTGTAAAGAAAAAAATAAAGAAAAAATTGCCAACAATCCCAGTTACATTCCCTTGTCCCTTGACGTTTTAGTCCTGTGCTGTGTCCTGATATCTCAGTGTGAAGTGCTGCTACTAACGCTGCCCAGCTCTGCCCTATTGTTGTGTACAGATGACTTACCTGCAGACCCTGGGCCAGATTCAGTTACGAGTTACGACGGCGTATCTCCAGGTACGCCGTCGTAACTTTGAGTGAGCGGTGTCGTATCTATGCGTCTGATTCTTAGAATCAGTTACGCATTGATTTGTCTTAGATCCGACCGGCGTAAGTCTCTTACACCGTCGTATCTTAGTTGCATATTTACGCTGGCCACTAGGTGGAGTTTCCGTCGATTTACGCGTCGAATATGCAAATGAGCTAGATACGCCGATTCACGAACGTACTTGCGGCCGGTCGTATTTTTTTACGTCGTTTGCGTAAGCGTATGTCCGGCGTAAAGTTACCCCTGCTATATGAGGCCTACGTAATGTTAAGTATGGATGTCAGGACAAAGCAGAATTTTCCGTCGTTTGCGTAAAACGTTCGCGAATAGGGCTTTGCGTAAGTTACGTTCACGCCGAAACCAATGAGTATTTGCGGCGTAATTTTGAACATGCGCACTGGGATACGTCCACGGCCGGCGCATGCGCAGTTCGTTCGGCGCGTCATTTACGTGGGGTCACGGTTAATTTCAATACAACACGCCCCCTACATGCCTAATTTGAATTACGCGCAAATTTAGGCTACGCCGCCGCAACTTACGGAGCAAGTGCTTTGTGAATACAGCACTTGCCTGTAAAAGCTGCGGAGGCGTAGCGTAAATAGGATACACTACGCCCGCACAAAGATACGCTCTTCTACCTGAATCTAGCCCCCTGTGTTTACATGTAAATAACCTTCATGCATATGTAAATAACGAGAGCATTCATATGTAAATATCTGAGGCCGGCGACATTCATATGTATATCATGCCCCTCTGCAGTGAAGAGATGATGTGCTGTAACCTCTAGCAACCAGTCATTAAGCAATATTACTGTACAGTAATCTCTAGCAACCAATCAACAAGAAGAAATCATGTGCTGTAACCTCTAGCAACTAATCAGTGAGCTGTAATGTGTGCTGCAACCTCTAGCAACCAGTCAGTGGTAATGATATATATATATATTTTTTTTAAGTGTATTTTTGTACGTGAACTCGAGAGAGAGCAGCCGGACTGCAGGAGTTGGGAGTAGGCAGACCCTCCCCCCGGAGGCAATCTGCCATCCTTCTCCATGCCTCCGGTGGCAATGGCGGATGTGAGGGGGGGCCTCCCACTCACCCCGCCCTACCTGCTCCACTTGGGAACCTAACTGGGGCCCAACGGGGTAGAGGGACTCCCCCTATGAGGGAGTCTAGCCCACCCAGCCAGCCCCGTAGGTCCTTCGCCTCTCTTTTTTTAGGAGACCTCATGGCCAAAGTGCGTGTGTGTTAAACCAATTTCGTGTGCGTGTGGTGTTTTTTTTGGGAGGGGTGGGGGGTGGGCATACTAAGCACAGGCGTACCTTGCATAGCACACCCACCGGGAGCCGGGCTGAGACCACCAAACTCAATTCACATGTAGCCGAGACCGGGACCCGAACCCTTGGCTGCAGAGGTGAACGGCTTGTCAGCGCAGTGCCAATCACGTTGAGCCACCACAGTAATGGTAATGATATTCTGTAACCTCTAGCAACCAGTCAGTAAATGGTAATGATATGCTGTAACCTCTAGCAACCAATCGCAATCACTTCCTGATCTGATACAGTAAACTGATTGTAAGTCTAGCTGATATTTATCGATGTCTCAGAGCAGGTGGAGAGCAAAATACATGTGGGGGGGGGGGGGGGGGCCAAGAAAATGTTTGCCCCGGGTCCAACCAACATCAAAGACGGCCCTGTATGGGGGCCAAGCATAAATCCACCTTGTACTTTCATGCCAGATGCTCCTGAACACATTCTTGTGAACTCACCTTTTTTCGGAAGTACAAAAGCGACAGGATTTGGCCAGAGACCTTGGATCAGACCCTGGACCCTTCTGCTCAGGACAGATTTTCCTTGGAGATGTACAAAGCTGCTGATGAAAATCCATATCTCATTGTCCTCCGTTTCGATTTCTAGTCTACAAAAGAAGCAAAACACATTTTTCACGTCTTTTCGGTGTTCTTCATTTCAGTATCGTCGTAAATATTAATCCTAACTAGATGACATTTAAAAAAAAAAAAACTATTTTGCAGCAACGGCACGTACTTATGTTCTGTTCAAACGGGGAAAAAAAACAACAAATGTTGGGCTCTCCATGTAGAATGATTTTCATTCATACAGAATAGAAAAAAATCGGGAAAATACCGCATTATGTCTACTAGATGGCGCTAACCATCATGTTGTAAAGCGCTGTATAACAATGGTAATATTAGTAAATAATGATGTAATTATTATTCATGCATTCAATAGTTATTTAATGAATAATAAGTTAATTGCTTATAATAATTTAGTTTATTTAATAATATTCTATTTGTATTTAATATTTTAATTACTATATTTAGTTATTATTAAAAGTAAACAAATACAGCGCTATGTGATCTATCACACATATATATATATATATATATATATATATATATATATATATATATATATATGTATAATTGCAGTGAGCAATGTGCAAGTTAATGTTGGATCAACTTAAATTCCCAAACAAAAAATCAAATGGTAAAATGAAATATTCTGTGTGCTGTGGGAGACCAGATATAGTGAATGCAGGCTCCTGGGTTTAGTAACAATTTCATGTTTTTATAATTTATTTAAAATATTCATATTTTATTAGTAATATTTAATCGTTTTTATTTTATTTTTTATAATATTTAAATTAATTAATTATCATTTAATTCTTAAGACCATCTGCTCTATCTAGTGTCCATAATGCGGTATTATCGTTTTTGCTCCCACTTGAACAAATGTACATGCACCTTCACAGGCTGTTTTTTTTTTATAAATGCACCCCTTTCGTTTGGTTGGTGCGCTGTTTATTACAAACATTTTTATTTATTTTTTGTTAAAAAAATATAAATTTTTTGTTAAAAAAAAATATAATTTTTTTGTTAAAAAAATATATAATTTTTTTGTTAAAAAAATATATACATTTTTTGTTAAAACAAATATATACATTTTTTGTTAAAGCAAATATATAAATTTTTTGTTAAAAAAATATATATACATTTTTTGTTAAAAAAAAATATATATATATATATATATATTGTTAAAAAAAATATACATTTTTGATTGACCGCTTAAGACCCGGACCATTATGCGGGTAAAGGACCCGTCCCCTTATTGCGATTCGGCACTGTGTCGCTTTAACTGACAATTGCGCGGTTGTGCGACGTGGCTCCCAAACAAAATTGACGTCCTTTTTTTCCCCCACAAATAGAGCTTTCTTTTGGTGGTATTTGATCACCTCTGCAGATTTTTTTTTTTTTTTGCGCTAAAAATAGAGCAACAATTTTTTTAAAAAATTCTATATTTTTTACTTTTTGCTATAATAAATATTCAAAAAAAATATATAAAAAAACTTTTTTTTTTCTCAGTTTAGGCCGATAAGTATTCTTCTACCTATTTTCGGTAAAAAAAATCGTGATAAGCGATAATCGGTTGGTTTGCGCAAAATTTATGACGTTTAACAAAATAGGGGATCGTTTTATGGCATTTTTATCAATATATATATTTTTTTACTACTAATGGCGGCGATCAGTGATTTTTTTCATGACTGCGACATTATGGCGGACAACTTGGACAATTTTGACACATTTTTGGGACCGTTGTCATTTTCACAGCGAAAAGTGCTATGAAAATGCACTGATTACTGTGAAAATGACAATGGCAGTGAAGGGGTTAACCGCTAGGGGGGCGCTGTAGGGGTTAAGTGTGACCTCATATGTGTTTCTTACTGTAGGGGGGCGGGGCTGGACATGTGATGTCACTGATCGTCGTTCCCAGGGAAAAGACGATCAGTGACACTCCCACGGTGAAGAACGTGGAAGGTGCGTTTACACTCACCTCTCCCCGTTCTTCAGCTCCGGTGACCGATCGCGGGACACCGGAAGCAAACGGGTCTGCGGGTCCCACGCGGTCACGGAGCTGGCGGCGCACACGCGACCCATGACTGGGTTTTTAAAGAGGACGTGTATGTGCCCAGCCGTGCCATTCTGTCGATGTATAAAGTCGTGCGACGGTCCTTAAGTGGTTAAAATATCTATATTAATTTTTTGTTTAAGAAATATTTATTTTTTGTTAATTTTTTTCCTTTTTTTCACCCTTTGTTACATCTCAGTGCTGCTGCTCTCTTGCTTCCTGTCTACATACACTCCGGTGATGGCTGCACGGCATTTCAAAGGGAAAACCAGCCCTGACACTCCCTGTAGACAGAAGGAGGCTGCAGGAGATTCAGCAGAACTAAGATATAAAGAATTTATTTTTTAAAAATTATTAAAAAAAAGTATTTAAATGATTATTATTTTTTTTATCATACGCAGAGCTTTATGAGTGAGGGGTTTAGACCTACTTTAAATACTAGTATGTGCATTCGATAAGCCGTTTTGTAATGTGTTGTGTTTCCCGAGAGCGGGATCCATTCAGAAAGTGACTGCGGGGGACGGATTACTAACGCTGTGTGGAAGGAAGCCGGCGCTGCATGATTGTTACTGTGAGAAAGTAACACTTATCTATGAATGCAGACTCCTTCTAGATAACGGCCTTCCTCGTTTGCAAAAATGTTAGAGTTCTGGTAAGTGGGACCAACTATAGCCTTATGGGATCAGCACGCCCATCCCCCCCATTCCATAACATGTCATTAACCACTTCCCGCCCGAAGTGGTTATGAAATCGTGACTGGACGTTCTCAAACGTCCTGCACGATTTCATGCCGCTCGCGCCGATCGCTGATGCGGGGTGTCAGTCTGATACCCCGCATCACCGATCTCGGTAACGAGTCTCCGGCGGAGGCTCGCTACCACGTGATCAGCCGTGTCCAATCACGGCTGATCACGATGTAAACAGGAAGAGCCGCCGACGGCTCTTCCTCACTCGCGTCTGACAGACGCGAGAACAGGAGAGCCGATCGGCGGCTCTCCTGACAGGGGGGGTTCACGCTGATTGTTTATCAGCGCAGCCCCCCCTCGTATGCCCACACTAGACCACCAGGGATGCCCATACTGGCAGGGCAAAAAAAAACAGGATTAAAAAAAAAAAAAAAAAAACAGGATTTAAAAAAAAGAAAGAAAGATGCCAGTCTGTGCCCACACATGGGCACTGACTGGCAACATATACATCAGTGCCACCCCTCAAAGTCCATCAGTGCCACCCCACAGTGTCCTTCAGTGCCACCCCTCCGTGCCAATCCATGCCCAGTGCCCACCTATCAGTGCCCATCTGTGCCACCCATAAGTAACCATCAGTGCCACCCATGAGTGCCATTCTGTGCCGCCTATGAGTTTCCAGTGCTGCCCATGAGTGCCCATCAGTGCCGCCTATGAGTGCCCATCAGTGCCACCTATGAGTGCCCATCAGTGCCGCATACCAGCGCCGCCTATCAGTGCCCATCAGTGCCACCTCATCGGTGCCCATCAGTACTACCTCATCAGTGCCCATCAGTGCCGCCATATCAGTGCCCATAATTGAAAGAGAAAACATACTTATTTACAAAAAAGTTAACAGAAAAAAATAAAAATGTATTTTTTTTTTCAAAAATTTCAGTCTTTTATTAGTTGTTGCGCAAAAAATAAAAACAGCAGAGGTGATCAAATACCACCAAAAGAAAGCTCTATTTTTGGGGAAAAAAGGACGCCAATTTTGTTTGGGTGCAGTGTAGCATGACCGCGCAATTGTCATTCAAAGTGCGACAGTGCTGAAAGCTGAAAATTGGCTTGGGCGGTAAGGTGCGTAAGTGCCTGGTATGGAAGTGGTTAAAGAATGGCTTATATAGAGAAAACACACAAATGTGCTGAGGAGATACTGATTAATCCCATTTATTACATCGAATGTCACCGGGATAGATATATTTTATGACATCAGAGCAGCGGAGCCATTCTAACACATGAATGTGCTTTGATCTAAACCATTCCATTGTTGCTCTGGCTGTACTTTAGGGTCGTTGTCCTGCTGGAAGGTGAACCTCCGCCCCAGTCTCAATTCTTTTACAGACTAACAGGTTTTCCCTGTTTTTGGCTCCATCCATCTTCCCATCAACTCTGACCAGCTTTCCTGTCCCTGCTGAAGAAAAGCATCCCCACCACATGATGTTGCCACCACCATGTTTCACAGTGTGGACGGTGTGTTCTGGGTGATGTGCGGTGTTAGTTTTCAGCCACTCATCACATTTTTCTTTTAAGCCAGAGGGCCAGATTCACGTGGAATCCGCGGCGGCGTAGCGTATGCCATTTACACTACGCCGCCGCAACTTACAGGAGCAAGTGGCGTATTCTCCAAGCACTTGCTCCGTAATTTGCGGCGGCGTAGTGTAAATGGCATACGCTACGCCGCCGCGGATTCCACGTGAATCCGGCGTATGGCCGCGTAATTCAAAGGGGGCGGCTTGTATTTAAATTAAGCGCGCCCCCGTGCCGAACGAACTGCGCATGCGCCGGCCGTACAAATAGCCCAGTGCTCATGCTCCAGCTCACGACGGAAAACGTCAATCAAGCCGACGTGAGCGTCATTGACGTAAATCTCTATTCGCGACGACTTAGTAAAACGACGTAAACGACGGAAAAAGACGACGCTGTCCCGACGCCATACTTAACATGGCATACGACGGACCTTCGGAAACTTACGCCTCATATAGCAGGGGTAGGTTTTCGCTTACAGAAACTACGTAAATGATGACGAGCCGGCGCAAAAACTTCGGGAATCGGCGTATCTTTCTCATTTGCATAAGCAAATGAGAAATCGACGTAAACGCCACCTAGCGGCCAGAGAAGAATTACATCTAAGATCCGACGGTGTAAGTGTCTTACACCTGTCCGATCTACGCCGTATCTATGCGTAAATGATTCTAGGAATCAGATGCATAGATACACGGGGCCAAAAAACAGATACGACGGTGTTTCTTGAGATACACCGTCGGATCTCTTTTGAGAATCTGGCCCAGAATGTTTAATTTTGGTCTCATCTGACCAGAGCCCCTTCTTCCACATGGTTGCTGTGTCCCCTCCCCCACATGGCTTCTCACAAACTGCAAACTGGACTTCTTATGACTTTCTTTCCCCAATGTCTTTCTTCTTGCCACTCTTCCATAAAGGGCAGATTTGTGGAGAGCACCACTAAGGCTGCATTCACACCTAGGCTACAAGTAACGCCGCGTACGCGGCTTATTTTGCCGCGATTCGATTAACTTTTTTTTTTTAACAAATCCTTTCCATTGCTGTCTATGGCCGAACGCCAATGCCGCCTGAAAAAAAGGGTCCGGGACTTTTTTTTAGGCGGCAGGCGTACAGCGTTCGGCGTTCGGCGTGAGATGTGAACCATCTCATAGACAGCAATGGAAATTCGCCCCTCCAGCGTATCGAGCGTCGGGCGTTTTGTCGCCAAGGTGTGAATGCAGCCTGTAGTAGTCCTGTGGACAGATTCTCCCACCTGAGCTGTGGATCTCTGCAGCTCCCCCAGAGTTACCATGGGCCTCTTGGCTGCTTCTCTGATGAATGCTCTCCTTGCCCGGCCCGGTCAGTTTAGGTGGACTGCCATGTCTTGGTAGGTTTGCAGTTGTTCACTTTAAAGGAGGTGAATGTAAAACCAAAAGGATGGATGTACCGGAACTCACTTTTTCTTTAACTGGAAATTGGATTTTTTTTTATTTCTTTACCCATGGTTTTGATCTTATTGATAACTTGTAACTTCTAGTATCTTTTTTACTTTCTGATACAAGAGTTATTAACCACTTCCATACCGGGCCTATTCTGGCACTCCTCTCCTACATGTAAAAATTAGGGATGCGCCGAAATGGAAATTTCAGAACCGAAACGAAACCGAAATAAAAAAAAAATTCAGTCCGAAACCGAAACCGAAAATGAAGTTTCTTTGTTTTTCCCCTATTTCATTTTTTTTTTCAATAATTCTATGTATTACATGAGACATTTTAATTAGCTTAATTGATTTAAAATGTGATGGCACAGTGGCTGCATGTGATGGCACAGTGGCTGCATGTGATGGCACAGTGGCTGCGTTTGATGGGCACAGTGGCTGCATGTGATGGCACAGTGGCTGTATGTGATGGCACAGTGGCTGCGTTTGATGGGCACAGTGGCAGGTGTGTAGGCACAGTGGCTGTATGTGATGGCACAGTGGCTGCGTTTGATGGGCACAGTGGCAGGTGTGTAGGCACAGTGGCTGTATGTGATGGCACAGTGGCTGCGTTTGATGGGCACAGTGGCGGCGTGTGTAGGCACAGTGGCTGTATGTGATGGCACAGTGGCTGCGTTTGATGGGCACAGTGGCGGCGTGTGTAGGCACAGTGGCTGCATGTGATGGCACAGTGGCTGCGTTTGATGGGCACAGTGGCGGCGTGTGTAGGCACAGTGGCTGTATGTGATGGCACAGTGGCTGCGTTTGATGGGCACAGTGGCGGCGTGTGTAGGCACAGTGGCTGCATGTGATGGCACAGTGGCTGCGTTTGATGGGCACAGTGGCGGCGTGTGTAGGCACAGTGGCTGTATGTGATGGCACAGTGGCTGCGTTTGATGGGCACAGTGGCGGCGTGTGTAGGCACAGTGGCTGCATGTGATGGCACAGTGGCTGCGTTTGATGGGCACAGTGGCGGCGTGTGTAGGCACAGTGGCTGTATGTGATGGCACAGTGAGGCTGCAATTAATGTTTTTTTTGGTAGTAAGATAAGGCAAGCATGGCTCAATAACACACAAACGTTTTAAAAAAAAAAAAAAAACGTTTGTGTGTTATTGAGCCATGCTTGCCTTATCTTACCACCAAAACAAATATCAATTGCAGCCTCACTGTGAAAAAATGGCAGATTTTTTTTTTTTTACATAGTCACCTCAGTTAACCATGTGCCTGTGCCTCCGCCTGCGTCCCCGTCCCCCCCGTCCCCCCCATTAAGCCATTTAACAGATTGCTCCTAACAGGTTTTGTTCACAACTTAAGTTAGTACTGCTTTGCTTACTTTTTAAAGCGGATGGTTCACCAAAAAAAAATATTAAAAGCCAGCAGCAACAAATACTGCAGCTGCTGACTTTTAATATTAGGACACTTACCTGTCCTGGAGTCCAGCGGCGTCCGCAGCAGAGGATGAGCGATCGCTCGTCACCCTGCTGCTCCCCCCTCCATCCACGGCGAGGGAACCAGGAAGTGAAGCGCTCCGGCTTCACTGCCCGGTTCCCTACGGCGCATGCGCGAGTCGCGCTGCACCCGCGATTGGCTCCCGCTGTGTGCTGGGAGCTGAGAGTTCCCACCACACAACGGGAAAAGCCCGTCTTTTCCCCGAGACTGCGGGCCGGAAGTGGGTGCGGATACCTGTCTTTAGACAGGTATCTGCACCCCCCTCCCCCCTGAAAGGTGTCACATGTGACACCGGAGGGGGGGGTGTTCCAATCAGCGGATCTTCACTTTAGGGTGGAGATCCGCTTTAAGTGGAGGTTCCTCCTAGGCAGGCAGTGTGATGTCTGATGATCCGACACAGCTCCGAGTCCTCCCTCACCTCAGGCCGTGACGCCACGAGGCTCGCGCCGCTGGACTAAACCAAGAGACTCCCCCATGGGGGGAGTCCAAACAACATGTAATAGGTCTTGCTAGGAGCCGGAGGACAAGGTGGAGCGCGAGCAGCAGTCGGCACACAGTTAGTACAGTGCCACTGCCGCTGCTCGCGCTATGTGCAGGTCTGGCGGACAGCATATATTTTCTACATATATTGATATGAACATTGCCTCCCCCCCTCCTAGTAAAAAATGGTATCACCCATTCACCCAGCTTTATTATCGGCATTTTATCTTTATTTCGTCAGGGACGCTATTTTCGGCCGATATGTATCGGCCACCGATAATCGGTGCATCCCTAGTAAAAATCATAATTTTTTTTGCCAGAAAATTACTCAGAACCCCCAAACACAGTGGCGGCTGGTGCTCAAAATTTTTTGGGGGGCGCAAACGAAAAAAAAAAAAATATTGCAGCCTCACTGTGCCCATCACATGCAGACACTGTGCGATGCCACCAAATGCAGCCACTGTGCCATCAATTGTCACCACTGTGCCATGCCACCAAATGCAGCCACTGTGCCATGCCATCAAACACAGCAACTGTGCCATCAATTGTCACCACTGTGCCATGCCAACAAATGCAGCCACTGTGCCATCAATTGTCACCACTGTGCCATGCAACACAGCAACTGTGCCATCAATTGTCACCACTGTGCCATGCCAACAAATGCAGCCACTGTGCCATCAATTGTCACCACTGTGCCATGCAACACAGCAACTGTGCCATCAATTGTCACCACTGTGCCATGCCAACAAATGCAGTCACTGTGCCATCAATTGTCACCACTGTGCAATGCCATCAAACGTCACCACTGTGCCATCAATTGTCACCACTGTGCCATGCCATCAAATGCAGCCGCTGTGCCATCAATTGTCACCACTGTGTGTGCCATGCAACACAGCAACTGTGCCATCAATTGTCACCACTGTGCCATGCCATCAAATGCAGTCACTGTGCCATCAATTGTCACCACTGTGCCATGCTATCAAATCACTGTGCTCATTGTCGCCTCTGTGCCCTTTGTCACCACTGTGCCCCATGATGCCACTGTGCCCCATAATTCCCCTTTCCCTGTAAAAATCACTTACCTGACGCTTCCATGTCCTCCCTCGATGTCTTCTGCCGCCGTGGAGAAGATTCAGCCAATCAGGTTCCTGATAACCAGAATCCGGGAACCTGATTGGCTGAAACGGCAGTCAGTCTCATGCAAGGAACGCAGATTGCCTGCGCTCCAAGCATAGACTTCCGAGAGCCGGAGGGGGGTACTGGAAAAGCCTATCAGAGCTGCTGGCTTTGATAGGCAGTTCCCCTCTGCCAACCAGCTGCCGCTATTCGGGTAACCGGCGACCCTTGTCCGGTTATATGAATAGACCAGGCAGCTGGCAACAATGATGACTCACATTCAATGCATTGCAATGTAAACAATGTAAACATCCCTTGTAATGGGAATATAGCATGACAGGTCCTCTTTATGGAGGGAGACGGGGGTCAATAAGACCTCACATCTCTCCTCCAGGCTAGAAAGCATGAGTTGGCAAAAAAAATCATCTCATGCTGACAGCCGTGGCTTTGGTTACATACAGGGAGCCTGGGCGTGACGTCATAATGCCACGTCATAACGTCGTGACGTCATAATGTCGCACCCGGGCCTCCGACGGTCATAGAGATCATCTGGTCACTGGAAATATTCATGGTCGTCATCTGGCGGGGGCTGATTCTTTCTCCGGGCCTCTGATGGCACAAGAGAGCCCGGAGAAGCACCGGATGGCGGCAGGAGAAGAGGACGTCAACCCATCCTGTCGCCTGTAAGAACGATCAAGCGGCAAAACTGTCGCTATGATCATTCTTATCATGCACAGAATTGCCGGCTGAAAATAATGATATCTAAATGATGCCTGTAGCTGCACCCATCATTCAAATATCCCCCCTTAAAAGTCAACGACGTCATATGACCACATTTCCAAACTACCATTTAGGGACTCCCCCCCTTCCCAAAAATCAGCTTGTGTTGTAACGAATCACAGCACAGTGATTGGACACAAGAGGCGGGATTTATGATTTCTCCAATCATAAACAGGGGGCGGGGATTGTGCTCCTTCGGGCATTCCCGGCCAGGACAAGTACTGTCAGTGAGTAAAGCGGTTATGTGGCGGTCTTTTATAGGGGTATCAGATTGGCCCGGGGGGGGGGGGGGGGGGTGGATGTGTTAGTTTCATTCCGGGACACTTGTCCTGGAATGAATGTGCCCGGGACGGACCTGCAAAATGCGGGACTGTCCTGGGAAATCCGGGACATGTGGTCACCCTACACAGCTGCCTGTAATCGGAAGAGGTGATCAGTGTTGTGTCACACATAGCCCATCCCCCCTACAGTCAGAAGCACTCCCTAGGACACACTTAACCCCTTCAGCGCCCCTACTGGTTAACGCTTTCACTGCCAGTCACATTTATACAGTAATCGGTACATTTTTATAGCACTGCTTGCTGTATAAATGACAATGGTCCTAAAATAGCGCCAAAAGTGTCTGATGTGTCCGACATAATGGCGCAGTTACGATAAAAATCGCTGATCGCCGTCATTACTAATAAAACAATTATTAATACAATTTCCATAAACCATCCCCTATTTTGTAGATGCTATAACTTTTGCGCAAAACAATCAATACACGCTTATTGCGTTTTTTTTTTCTTATCAAAAATATGTAGAATACGTATCGGCCTAAACTGAGGAAAAAAAATGTTTTTTATATCATTTTTGGAGGATATTTATTATAGCAAAAAGTAAAAAATATATATATATATATATTTTTTTTAAATGTACACTCTTTTTGTTTATAACGCAAACAATTAAAACCGCAGAGATGATCAAATACCACCAAGAGATTGTGTGGGAAAAAAGGACGTCGATTTTGTTTGGGAGCCACGTCGCACGACCACGCAATTGTCAGTTAAAGCGACGCAGTGCCGAATGGCAAAAAGTGCTCTGGTCTTTGGCCAGCCAAATGGTCCGGGGCTGAAGAGGTTAAAGTGCAAACGTACATTACAATGTAAGGCTAAGAAAATGTCTTGAATGAGGTCGGGCAATGCGGCAATACACCAGACCAGCGTCACACATGACGACAGTAGGTGAACAGACAATGGACTTACTGAGACAACTTCTGCACAGAGTCTGAGAAATAACAGGACGACGCAACGGCGTAACCCAGATCTACGGGAATGACGCAAATCCCCCCGGTCTTCATCAGTTCTGCAACACAAATAGAGTCTTCGGTCAGCTTGGGAAATCAATATGTGTATAACCAGTATAGAGCAAAAATAAAGAACGCAAACTTATGGTGACCAAAGAAGCCAACTCATTATCGCTGTACACAACATAACATTCTGAGAAAGGTTTATAGGAAAAAAAAAACACCAGAATTTTTGATAGGACTGTATAAATACTTAAAGGGGTTGTAAAGGTACAATTTTTTTTCCCTAAATGGCTTCCTTTACCTTAGTACAGTCCTCCTTCACTTACCTCATCCTTCCATTTTGCTTTTAAATGTCCTTATTTCTTCTGAGAAACCCTCACTTCCTGTTCTTCTGTCTGTAACTCCACACAGTAATGTGAGGCTTTCTCCCTGGTGTGGAGTGTTGTGCTTGCCCCCTCCCTTGGCCTACGGGAGAGTCAGAATGCACACAGCTCCTTTCTCTATCTGCAACGAAGAGAGCGTCCTGACTCTCCAATGTTGTAGGAAAATCTGATCGTGCATACAAGGCTTAATGTCCCGTACACACGATCGGAAATTCCGACAGCAAAAGTCTGATGTGAGCTTTTAAAAGGAAATTCCAACCATGTATATGCTCCATCGGACTTTTGCTGTCGGAATTTACACCAACAAAAGATTGAGAGCTGGTTCTCAAATTTTCAGATGAAAAAAATTCCTATCGGAAAATCCGATCATCTATAGCAATCTCGACGCGTAAAATTCCAACGCATGCTCGTAAACAATTTGACTCATGCTCGGAAGCATTAAACTTAATTTCCTCAGCTCGTCGTAGTGTTGTACATCACGCGTTCTTGACGGTCGAAAGTTTTGAGAAATTTTGTGTGACTGCATGTATGCAAGGTAAGCTTGAGTAGAATTCTGTCGGAAAAACCACCCAAGGTTTTTCCGACCGAAAATCAGATTGTGGGCATGAGGCTTTAGAGCTTGATTTGGCTATGTTCATCGACAAAATCAAGTTATCCCTGATGTATAACCAGAGACACTTGCAAGCATGGGTGTCGGGAGGGGGTGGCTGGAGCCCCGAATGTGACCCGAAAAGCCCAGAGTCTCATGCTGATCGAATGCAGGACCACGGACCATCTGACATTCATCATAGGAATTACAATGCCGCCACCATGCCACATCCCCGCTCTGTGCTCAGACGGCTCTCCTCTTCTCTCCTCCCCTCCTCGGCTCTCCTCCAGCTCCCCCCCAGACTCCTCGACTCTCCTCCCCACCAGGATCCTCGCCTCTCCTCCCCTCCCCTCCAGGCTCCTCAGCTCTTCTCTTCCCCTCGGCTCTCCTCTTCCCCTTGGCTCTCCTCTTCCCCTCGGCTCTCCTCGCCTCCTCGGCCGACTGATAGAATGACTGACTGACTGCTGTGACACCGCACACCACGGCTGAGGTAGGTTAGTGTAGGTAGGTTAGTGTATGTAGGTCAGGTAGGTCGATCTGTGTATGACAGGTAGGTCAGTATATGTAGGTCGCTACTGTCAGTGTAGGTAGGTCAGTGTTGCAAAGAATATAATATCTGAGTTTTTAACATATTCTGTTTCCAGTCAGATAAGCTAAGGCTTGCAGTTTTCTTAGGATACAGGATCCCCCCCCCCCCGGAATGTAAACCGTTAGACACGACTCCTCAATGTCTACAAAATCCTTTGTTAAGCCCCTGCACAGACAAAAGGGAAGTGCTAATGTCAACATAATTACAATGATCAAAAGACTAGCCATCTATTGGAGATTATATGGGCAATATCGCCCCCAGAGGCTAGGTAGGGAAGGACGAACGATAACAAGGAGGAGAGTCATGGAAGTGCAACGATTGGTCGAACGGCAGATGGGCGGCCAATGGAAGGGTGTTTGAATGGTGTATGGATGAGGTTCTTTAAAAACAGGACGTTTGTGAATGAGAGACCGTCTTTTCTTTTTACATCTGAGCACAGCCAGTGAGGATTCCCGAAGAAGTGTTAAGTATCTTTCGTTATTATTAAGGAAATAAATATAATGGGCCAGATTCACGTACATCGGCGCATTTTTTGAATGGCGTAGCGCACCTCCTTTACGTTAGACTGCCGCAATGTAGCGGCGCAATCACTGTATTCTCGTTTGTTTTGCTCAGAAATTAGCGCCGGTGCAACGTAATTTCAGAGGCGTAAGGCGGAGTAATTCAAATTGGGAAGGACGTGGGCGTGTTACATTGAAATGAGCCGTGACCCCATGCAAATGAAGGGCCGGCCGGCTCGCGCATGCGCACA
The DNA here is from genome assembly GCA_029574335.1 of Rana kukunoris. NCBI lineage: Eukaryota > Metazoa > Chordata > Amphibia > Anura > Ranidae > Rana > Rana kukunoris. Next base: position 78,080 of record JAJQKJ010002157.1, read on the forward strand.
TGAAGAAGACCGTGGTCAGCACCGCATGCTCACAACTCGGGAACGGCGCAATCAGTGAAATTGGAAGTGGACCCGGGCAACTTAGTGAACTACGCAGAGAGCTTAAATAGACAGACACAAACGCACTTCCTTTGCAAAAGTACATCCCTTTGCATCCCTCCCTATACAGCAAGGTGCTTTTGTTCTGTTGTTTATTAGCGTTTGTTTGTTTGTTTGTGACGTGTCTTTGAGATATTTGGGGACTGTTTTGCAGAGTGATTTTTGTCTTTTATGTGTTTTCTTTGTTGGTATTTTTTTTAAATTAGATTTTTGCTGGGCATTTTTTATTTTTGCTGGTCAATTTTGTTTTTTTTGGGGTTCTGTTTGTGAATGATTTTGGAATGTGGGGGTGACATTCCTGCCGGAAAAGGGGTGTCACCCTCATTTGTGGTGGAGAAGTGATCCCCAGGTCCGTGTGAATGGGGTATGAATGTACAGTGACATAATTGGAGCCGTGGCATTGCTGCTCACAAGTCCTGCATGGTGGGCTTGTGCCAATCCAATGTGATGAGGATGTGATGTGTCTGTGCTAGGGACCACAGTGGTGTGCATGCATGCATTCTCATTGTGCCATGATTAATGTGTGTGTTTAACGTGAAAGATGCCTAATGTGAGCTGGCTCCTGGCTGCTCTTCCCTCAGAAGATGGAGTATCCTCGGTTAGGGGGGGATTGTGTGGTTCGGGGGTCAGGTCATCACGTATGTCAATCTGCAGGCCCCTTCTGACTGCGAAGTTGTGCAGCATGCAACATGCACCAATGATCTGACATACAAAGTTTGGGGAATATAACAGGGTAACATGGGGGGTTCCGTATAGGAGTCATGAGATGGGGTCCCAGTGCATATGCAAAATCATCCTGAAGGGATAAGACAGGAGGATGTTAGTAGTGCATGTGCCCCTTGTGATTTCAGCATCATGGGGGGGGGGCAGTCATGCCTGCCACCCATGTCACTCACCAACCAGCCAGCTGTCCCCATACATGTTCTGTTCGGGGATGGGGCTAGGATTGTATATGTAGCTGTCATGGGTGTCATGGGTGGTGTCATGTGTTGGGCTGGTGTTGGGCTCCTGCAGGGTTGTGGTTAATTCCAGGATGGCATGAGGGGTGAATCTGAAGATGCGAGACACCTCAGAATCACTCATGGCATAGATGTCTATGCGTGTGTGATATATCAAGTGAAGAGTGAGGGGCTTGTATCAGATTAGATTATTATATCCATCAAGGTTTTAAAGGGCTATTAAAAGATATTGAGACCGTGTTTGTAATTTGTATGTATGTTATGTATTGATGTATATATGTATGTATTTTTTTTGTAAAAATGTTTATAAAAGCAAAGAAAACATTAAAAAAAAACAAAAAAAAAAAAAAAAAACTCTCCCGTGCCCTCCTCCGTGCCCTCCTCCTTCTTTGCTCATCTAAAGTCAGTAGTATAGCTATGAGCATGGATGCCACTGGCATGTTGGCATACAGTTTGTTGGGCAGCAAGTGTGACTACTCAGCTCCTCACTAACAGTGTTGCTTTCTCTGACATGTAGACGAATTGTCTAATTTTATACCACATTTTCTATGGTCTAATTTTAGACAGGCCGGTCAGCTGTTGCGCACAGCGCGTAGCCTGCGCTGCACTAACGTTCTTTTGTGGATCCCCGTAACTCCCTCATTAGCATATTTGAATAGCAAATCAATGGTGTGTCTAGCGCAGTTTTGCGCGGACGGATGCGCCTGTCTAGCGAAATTACGATAGACAAAAAAAAAGTAGATTTCTTGCATATCTCGTTTTGGGGATGCGGAGCATCGAAACGCATGCGCAAATTTTGACTTACGCCGCGCATCTCCTGTAACGCCGGCGTAATCGCTCTGTGAATCTGGCCCAATGTGTGTACCTAGCAATTGTGTCAGTCTTTATAAGTAGCATTAAAGCCTTAAGCCTAATACACTCTGGTGGTCATATATATTAGCTAATTACAGTGACATACAAATACAATGAACACATAGATGCAATAGTTATATATTATAGGTTACTATAAAGTGTATAGATATACATATATTATTGCATGCTTTACATCAGTCAGTGTATGTCAGGTTGGTCAGTGTATGTAGGTCAGTGTAGGTAGGTCAGGTAGGTTGGTGTTTGTAGGTCAGTGTATGTAGGTCGCTACCATCAGTGTAGGTAGGTCGGTGTATGTCAGGTAGGTAGGTCAGTGTATGTCAGGTAGGTCAGTGTATGTAGGTCAGTGTATGTCAGGTAGGTCAGTGTATGTAGGTCAGTGTAGGTAGGTCAGTGTATGTTAGGTAGGTCAGTGTATGTAGGTCACTACCGTCAGTGTAGGTAGGTCAGTGTATGTAGGTCACTACCGTCAGGGTAGGTAGGTCAGTGTAGGTAGGTCAGTGGGTGTAGGTCACTACCATCGGTGTAGGTAGGTCAGGTAGGTCAGTGTATGTAGGTCAGGTAGGTCAGTGTGTGTAGGTCAGGTAGGTCACGGCCCAGCCAAAAAAAGCCTGCTACACATACACCATCCCCCCCCAGTTTCCGACCTTGAAGCCCCTGGTCTTTTTGCCCCCTAGCAACGCCCCTGCTTGCAAGTCGCGGTAAATACATAAAGCAATACTTTTTATATTTTTTTATGCAAGGAAACACTTCCAACACATTCACTCACCTGCTATTTTCTTAATAGATGTGACTTTCTTTGCAGGAAGTGGGCACACGGTGCAGCTATCCAGAGGCAGTCCGGGTTTCAGGAATGGCTCCCCCCATGGCAGATGTGGTGCCACCAAAGTTCCATTAAGGAGAGAAGCTAAAAAGCAATAAAAGCTCACAACACCAAACAATATGCTAAAACCAACCACACACTGACTGGGCACAACATCCAGGGTGTTCAATAAGCTGAACACAAGCAGAACCTCCAGTAGAAGTGAATTTAGGAACCAGGCTTTGCTCAGCGCAGTCATGCACACGGTGAGAAATCCATTGAAAACTAAAAAACAAATAATTCCCAGGGCTATATAAAATGGTCTCACTGGCACCTGGGACGCTACGTACTTTGTAAAGCCCCATGTTACCCACAGCACTCCGTAAAAAATAAAAGCGCTGCTCTCTGCCGCTTTCCCAGTGTACAGGGACATCAGACCAGCGATATGCACCATGATTCCACTTGCTATGACCAGAATAAAGGTGCCTTGGGCTTGTACTGTCATGGCGAACGTTGCCAGGGTGTTAAACGCGTGGCCAATGGCATCCACGTCTCGAGTATTCAAGATAGAGGAATACGGGTGGCGCCTAATTATTCTTGGCTTGACTTTCATGCCTTGAAAACAGGAATTGATTATCCCTTCCAACCCTTTACCCTCTGGGACTTTGAAATCTGTCTTTGACAGGTAGAGTCTGAGACACATGTAGATCGTTGAAGCGAAGAAGATAAGCAGATTGACCGACTGCGGCGCGTTGTGGTTAATGCCGGTGGGAAGAGTTAAAGAAGCACAATAAACAGCAAAAAGGAGCGTGTATAAGCCAATGCAGATATTTTGAAGGCACATCATGAAAGATAAAGCCAAGAAAAGGACGGCAAACACAGCCATGTAGGAGGGAGGGAGTAACTGCTCCCCCGATGTACTTGACTGGCTCATAAGGGAATAACCTTCTACGACCTTTAGCATGGCCAACAAGCTGAAGAACGTAGCGTGTATTGTGTCATTAGCCCAAAAGGACGCAACAGACACCGCTAACTGGTACGCCGCCGAAGTGAACATCCAATTGGCTTGGCCACTGAAGAAGATGGTGACTGTCCCTAAAAGTTTTCCACAGAGGATGCTGGAGGACACCACGTTGGCCAAAACTCCGGCCATCACAAGGTGGTTCCTCGATACGTGGTTCGAACAACTGACTTTTTTCCCAACCGGCAAAGGTTTCTTTCCAGCTCTCATGTTTGCAAACCTGACGGCCACAAGATAAATACTAATTACGGTGACTATCATGAAGTTACTAGCAATACCGGAGGAACCAAGGCTTGAGTCATTGTACAGGGCAAGGACGTGGATGTTGGCGAGGCCAAGAGCAAAAGACAGTAGCGGTAAGGGTCCTTTTTTTCGGAGCGTTCCCACACATCCTATGATAAGAAAGGCGCAGCAGATGGCGAGTAGGCCTGGGAAAAGGGTTTCTTGTATCTCTCCTGATGCTGAAATGATCTTATTATCGACCAAGAGATGTACAATGCCACTGTTGCTCCAGAGGGCCGACACCGTCATGCATAAGGTCACTACCAGGGGCTCCGGGCTGAACTTTTTCTGAATTCCTAAAAGAAAACAAAAGACATAAAGAATGTTCATTTTAGTATATTTCCTTTACAGTCAACATAAACCCTACGAGCCGGTTCACACTGGGGCTCAGCCGCCTGACGAGTCGCGTCCTATTCTGTGCAATAAAACCTAGATCGCTCCGACTTAGAAAAAGGTTCTTGTACGACTTGGGGGGCGGCTCGGGGCGATTTGCATTGACTTCTATACAGAAGTCATTTTGCTAATCGCCTCTGAAGTCGTCTTCAGGACGTCTTGCAGAGTCGCTCCCGAAGTCGTGATACGGAAGTGTGAACCGGCTCTACCTGGATGATAATTATGCCGCGTACACACGATCGAAATTTCCGACAAGACATGTTCGATGTGAGTGTTTGGTCGGAAATTCTGACTGTGTGTAGGCCCCATCGGACATTTTCTGTTGGAATTTCCGACAAGAAAAGTTCGATGTGAGCTTTTGGTCGGAAATTCTGACCGTGTGTAGGCTCCATCAGACATTTTCTGTTGGAATTTCCGACAGCAAAAATTTGAGGGCTGGTTTTCCGACATCAAAAGTTCTTGTCGGAAATTCCGATCGTCTGTATGAAATTCCGACGCACAAAAAATCCTACGCATGCTCAGAATGAATTTGACGCATGCTCAGAATCATTGAACTTCATTTTTCTCGGCTCGTCGTAGTTTTGTACGTCACCGCGTTCTTGGCAACGAAAGTTTGAGCCACAGTTCCGTCGGGAAAAAATCCACGGTTTTGTTGTTGGAAATTTCCGATTGTGTGTACGCGGCATTAGTCATAAGCCACAATTTATCAAAAACAATTGACTTTTCCTAATAAAGTACTTTTTTTTAAAAATATTTTTCCTCCTTTGTAACCCCCTCCTGCCTACATGCAATCTAAAGTTGACTGCATTTTTCAGGGTGGGTTTCCTCATGGTGATAACTGTGGACCATGCCTATGTAATGTGTTTTACAATGGCCACTTGTGATCAGCATGGAAGCCCGGGTGATAAGGTGACAATTCAGGAGCAAAGTTTGGAGACAGGTTTGTGATCCAACAAACATGTGATGGCAGGGCCGGTGCTACCAGTGGGCAAACAAGGCAGCCGCCTAGGGCGCACAGCCTATGGTATTTCTACTTTCTTCTCTCTACAGCAAGCAACTAAGTCCCAGCTTCAGCAAGCAGCTGCCCTCCGTTCGCACATGATGTCAGAGGCGCAGTGCCTGGCGGAGGACTGTGTCTGTGTCCCGACTCTTGAATGAATGGAAGCAAGCAAACATTCATTGATGGGCACTGGTGAGGCTGCATTGATGGGCACTAGTGAGGCTGCATTGATGGGCACTGGTGAGGCTGCATTGATGGGTGCTGGTAGGCTGCATTTGATGGGCACTTCATTAGAAAGGTGGGGTATACATGGGCAGGGTAAAGGGGGTGGGGTTAGGGGTGGAGCCAAGGGGGGTGGCAAAATTAGGTTTCACCTAGGGTGTTAAAAATCCTTGCACCAGCCCTGTGTGATGATCAGGTGTCCACTTTAATGTTAGGATAACATCTAGTGGGCTTCCTGAAGCTTCCTTGAAACTCTCTTTGCTTCTCCTGTGCCTTCCTGCTCTGCTCATAAACCAATTAGGAAGGGTCAATAATATGTAATTGATCAGATATATTATTACTTATTATATATTTGAATATTTGGTGGTGTTGCTTATAGCCTCCCACAGTAGACACATTACTTGGTCCTTATGACATGGTCAAGCTTTCATTAGACTGCATTACATCTAGAAAAACAACTATGCGTGAAGGAACCCTCAAGTCTCTTAGGCTCCTTTCACACGGAGCAGACCGTTTTTCGGTCCGCTCCGTGTGTCCGTCAGCTCAGCGGGGGTCTCCGCTGAGCTGTCGGGCGGACGGGGCGGTCCCCGCACACTGTGCAGGGACCGCCCCGTCTCTCCTCCGCTCTCCCCTATGGGGAGTCGGATGGAAACGGACCGTCTGTCCGTTTCCATCTGATCCGTTTGGCTGGACGGAAGAAAAATAGGACATTCTTCCGTCCGCAAAAACGGATGCGGATCGAGCGGACGTTAGCGGATGCATCATCCGCTAACGGATCCGCTCCCATAGGGACCCATTACAAGTCCGTAAACGGACTTGTAATGAGCGGACCGTTCGTCCGCTCGTGTGAAAGGGCCCTTAACTAAAACTGCAAAATCTGGTGCAGCTGTGCATAATAGCCAATCAGCTTCTAAGGGCCCTTTCAGACGTGCGGACCGTATGTCCCACTTCACATCAGGGAAATCCTTACATCAAGAAGTGAAACAAAGTCTAGGGCCGCGTACACACGATCGAACATGTCCGATGAAACTGGTCTGCAGACAGGTTTCATCGGACCAGTTCGATGGTGTGTACGGCCCATCAGACCGTTTTCCAGCGGACCAAAGTTTTAAAACTTGCTTTAAAACCTGTCCGATGGAAACCTGTCCGTCGGACAGGTTCGATGGTTAGTACACAAAAGCATCGGACCAAAAACCCGCGCATGCTCAGAATCAAGTCGACGCATGCTTGGAAGCATTGAACTTCGTTTTTTTATCACGTCGTTGTGTTCTACGTCACCGGTCTGATCGGATTTTTGGTCCGATGGTGTGTACGCACATCAGACCATCAGACAAGTTCAGAGTTGTCTGATAAAAACCGTCCGTCAGACAAGTTTCATCAGACATGTTCGATCGTGTGTACAGGGCCTTAGAGGGCGCACCAGCCTAGTGCATGCTCATAACCCCTTATTGTAAAAAAAAATCCAATGTACTCACAAAGGTGCACAACTACAAGCATGAAATCAATCCAGTCCTAATGAAGAAGCAGTACCCAACCACAGGGGAGACACTTACGTGTTTCAAGGGCTTTCTTCATCAGAGCTATGTATCCCCCTCCCCCTCTACGGTCTATAAATAATGCATTAGAAAAATACTTGAAAATAAATAAAAGGGCCTAATACCCAAACACGCACTCCATAAAACATTAACCTTTGTGGAATAGCAATTCAGCCTGATTGACCAAATAACCAGCTAAACCAGTAATCTCCAAACTATGGCCCGGGGGCTGGAAGTGGCCCGTTGCTTGCCTTGGGGCACTATTTGATCCACTGATACCTACAATGGGACATAATTACCTCCACTGACACCAATGGAGGTGCACAATTCCTCCCAATGACTCCAACTATGGTGCCCAATTCCTCACAATGACCCCAACAATCAGGCCCAATGACACCAAAAATGGAGCACAATTCCTTCCGCTTCCATTAGTCCCACTGACACCAAAGAAGGGGCATGGTTTATTGCCACTAACGTCTGGACCTTTTGTACTCCCGTTAGCCACAGTCCCCCAGACCCCCCATGTAAATTCTAAAGGACAGTAAAACCCAGAGACAGGATACCTAACAACTAACTATACTGTATATAATATGTGCTAAATGGGGAACACAGAAAAGCAGGGGAAAAACCTGAGGTGCGGGGAGGGGGAACCAAAACTGGGATCCGGGACAAGGCAGAGCAAGTACAAGGCAGCAGGATACAGGGTACAGGACAGGAGCAAGATCGGAATCAATAGAAAAAAGAATCTGGCAGCAGCCAAACACTGTGACCCATGGTATCTTGGTGTATTGCTTGGGCTCAGTTGATGTGGGGTATGTAAATGGAATCTTCCACATCCGCTGCTTGAAATGCAGACGAGGGATGGAGCCCATCCCATCTCCTACGGTAGCTCACAGAAGAAAAAGGAGGTGATCCCTGGTGCCGCACATCCGTAGCAGCAGATCCCAGTAATCAGTTTTCACCTGATGCTGGCTGCTAGGAGGGTATTTAGGTCCTCCTCTACTAGTGACAGATAGGCACAAGTTCCAGGAGCTCTTCCTGTTGGGTCTGAAAGAGTGACCCTCCCCCAGGGCGAGAACTGTCCCAGTAGTAATCGGCGCACGTACCTACCAGTAGGACGTGTGGCTCCTGGGCTCCAGACAGGCAGGGTTTTCCACCCCCCCGCCCCAGCAGGCCTTCTCATCCACCTTCTCTGGCTGCTTCTCACCCTCCAGGTAAGCCCCTGCTACTCAGGGCGATCTTCACCTCCCTAGGACCCGTAGGTGGCCGTCCTTGTTAGGACAGCCACGGCGGCAGCCTAATCTCCCCCAACGGAGATACAACTCCCCCGCTTCCTCCAGCTCCGGCCCCCCCCAACAACCAGCCGCTCCCCCGCTCCTTCACTCTGGTCCATACGCCCCCCATACAGCCATCACCATTCAGAGGCACCTACTTGCGACCTCTCCACGGCAATTTTCGCCATTCCAGGTCGTTTTTCGGGACCTCCGCGCCAGGCCTCTCTCAGACGCGGGGCCGCGATCCAGGAAAGTCCGCGGCTTCACCTGCGGCCTAACACCGCGCCGCAATTTCATACACAGAATCCCCTCCAAGCCACCAGAAACCTCCCAGGAGTTCGCCCCCAGCCCCCTGCAGGATTCATCCACCCCTCAACAACCAGTCCCCCCCCATCCCAGTCCTTCCAGCTGACTATACATCAGCCTGGGTCCCTGGTCCTGCTCCCAGTCGGCGGCCATCTTGGTACACCCCAGCAGCAGTGACAGCTCTCACCCCCCTGTTTCATAATTTAATAATACTTGATCCAGGGGCTTCGCCCGATCGCCATTCAGGGATCAGGAAGGAATTTTTTCCCCTACCAAAGCAAATTGGCACAGCACGGCTAGGGTTTTTTTGCCTTCCTCTGGATCAAGCTGGGAGGATTCACTGAATCCTCCCCCCATCGTCACCAAAAAATAACTACTTTGCCCCGGTGATTGGCTACCATGGCTAATCTGCGGTACTCTGCAGAAACCATTTGGGATCTGAGGAGTTGCGCCGCAATACTGCCAGCCATCACCAAAAAGACCCTAAGAATGGAGCAACTTTTGAGGATCGATCGACGATCGGCCATCAAAAATTTTAGCCATTTACCCCAGCCCAAGCACATTTTATGTGCTTTGATCAACACAAGATCGGCAGTAAAACATAGACTTGAAATCCATGACTTCATTCTACAACACGATTTAGACTGCCTCTTTATTACAGAGAGCTGGCTCGCAGCCGACTGTAACACCATTCTAGGAGAACTGGTGCCAGAAAACTACCGTATTATCACAGAAAACAGAATAGGGCAAAGAGGGGGAGGCCTGGCGGTGATCCACAAGACTCATCTTGCGATCACAAAACCAGCCCTTCAAAACCCTCTTCCATTCATGGAAACCCTTACTCTGCAACTGCAAGCAAATTCAAAGGAGACCGTCCACATTCTGCTCTGCTATAGGCCACCGGGCCCAAAATCGCAGCTGCTATCATCATGGACAGATTTCTTCTCCACTTATACCCTCAACAGCAAACACCTGTTGCTGTTAGGGGATTTCAATCTCTGGGCCAATTCCTCACAAGACACCGTTGCTGATGCCTGTATTGACCACCTGGAAGATTTAGGGTTACAGCAACTAGTATGTGGGCCCACACATGCTTCAGGCCACACACTTGATCTTATTTTCAGACAAGATCTGGAAATAAAAATTTTGGAAAATGAAAAGTTGCCATGGACAGACCACCATGCAATTAAATTCATTTCCACAATCCCCCCCACAACAAAAACATCAAATCCAGTGACAACACACTGGACTAGATGTCAGAAGAAGCTCCACTCGGAACTCTTCAGAACGATTTTAAGGAAAAAAATAGAAACAACTCAGCCGCATCAAACGGCCGTTGAAACATTGGAAGCCATCAACTCGGCCATGCTACAGTCAGCCGATTTGGTAGCGCCGAAACGAAGAACCCGCATTCGGAAAAACAACCGCAGCTGGTTTAACAACCAGCTGTCGCTACTGAAGCAAGAACGCAGAAGGGCCGAATCTGCCTGGAAAAGATGTTCTTCAGAGCTAAACTTATCCATCTACAAGGCGACAACAAGAAAATACCACAAAGGAATTTTCCAAGCCAAGAAGAATTATTTCTCGGAGGCTATCAACGGGGCCCTTAACCGCCCCCGCAAACTCTTCAAGATGGTCACCCAGACCATGGAACCAGGATGTATTGAAGCCCCCAGTTCTGACACACAAGAATTTTGCAATGAGCTATCGGATTATTTCGTTGATAAAATCGAGGCAATCCGTGAAAGCATTCAGCAAAACTTTTCTCCCCTCAGCCCCCCCTGTAGCCTTTCACACAGCACCCATAGTAATTCTTCGATATCAGGTAAGTTTACCCTAGAACCCATCTCCGTTGAGTCCACTAAAAATGTCATTTGTACTCTGCGCAATGGCGCAGCGCCAAATGACATTATCCCCATAAAACTGCTGAAGGAATGCGCCGACATCCTGGCTCCTCCCATTACGCAGCTTATCAACCAGTCTTTCTTGGAGGGCATAGTGCCCTCACAGTTGAAAGAGGGTATAATCCAACCCATCCTGAAGAAACCCTCCTTGGACCCCAAGGACCCACTCCACCGCCGTCCCATAACAAGCCTCAGCGTATTCTCTAAGATAATGGAAAAAGTAGTGGTACAACAGCTGCAACAGCATCTAGATACCCACAAGCTACTTGATCCATTGCAATCAGGCTTCCGTCCCGGACATGGGACGGAAACAGCATTGCTGAAAGTATGGGACGATGTTCTCAAGGCCGCAGACGAAGGAGAATCTTGTCTCCTGGTTCTGTTGGACCTAAGTGCAGCTTTTGACACTGTAGACCACAATCTGTTACTGACTCGGCTTACTGAAGTAGCCAGGGTCGCAGAAGGCGATTTATCTTGGTTCTCCTCTTTTTTGGAAAACCGATCGCAAACAGTGAAGCTAGGACCGTTTACGTCTGAAAAACGCACAGTAACATGCGGAGTCCCTCAAGGATCGCCTCTGTCGCCAGTGCTATTCAATATCTACCTTCGTCCTCTTTTTGAGATTATTAGCAGCCAAAAACTGCTTTATCACTCTTATGCAGACGACACGCAACTGTATTTCCGCATCTGCAACAGACAGAATCACCACCTCAATCTAGAGACATGTCTCTCTTTGATAGAGGATTGGATGACAAAGAGTTATCTTAAACTCAATGGAGCGAAAACAGAACTTCTTCTGTTTCACGCCAAACGTAGGAATCAACTTTCAACAGCGTGGACCCCCCCGCCTATTTTGGGCAAACTCATCACCCCTAGCGCCAAAGTCAAAAGCCTAGGGGTCATTTTTGACTCCTTTATGACAATGGACGCACAAATAGGGTCAGTGGTCAGCGGATCTCACCATCTACTGCGCCTACTACGCAGACTCACTCCGTTCATCCCTAAAGAAGACCTAGCGGTCGTGGTGGGAGCTATTGTAAACTCCAGGCTGGATTATGCAAATGCCCTTTACCTCGGCCTCCCCAAGTACCAAATCGCTCGTCTGCAAGTCGTTCAGAATACGGCCGTCAGACTTGTGACTGGGAAAAAGCCCTGGGAATCCATCTCACCTTCACTGAGATCCCTTCATTGGCTGCCAGTCAAAGACAGAATTGCTTTTAAAGCTCTCTGTCTTACGCATAGATGTGTCCATGAGAGTGCCCCCCTTTACTTATGCGAATTAATAAAAGCGCATAATCCAAATCGCGTTTTGCGATCCACGAATCAGAACCTGCTCCAGGTTCCGAAAGCCAACTTCAAGTCCAAAGGAGAAAGAAGATTTGCGATCCAAGGCCCCAGACTATGGAACGCTTTACCAACCAGCATTCGGTTGGAGGAGAACCACCTAGCATTTAGGAAAAAGGTCAAGACTTTTCTCTTTTGATATCAAAGGAGACAGGAACAACAAGCGCCCAGAGGCGATTCAGTTCGCATGTGCCGCGCTATATAAGTTTTCATTCATTCATTCATTCATTCAGTGACTCCAGTGTTTTGCTGCTCAAGGGAGAGAGGGAGGTGATCCCTGGTGTCACATATCCGTATTGGTCCTATGGCGGTAATCAGAGTGGCAACCTCAGCCTGTACTCTAAGCAGGCCACACCCCTAACGTGTTTTACCCCACTCCTGCCGCAAAGTCATGGGTATGGAGATCCCATGTGTGTGGGGAGTATTTTAGCATCGTCGGTAGTCACTCAATTATGTGAAGGGCTGACAAGTGTATACAATTGCTTGTTCTTGACGTTTAATTTAAAATAAATTAAATCTAAGGATAAAAGACAAAACAATTACAAATTTGTAAAAGGGGGGGGGGGGGGTGACAGGGGGAAAAAAATAACGAAAAACAAAAGGGATGTGAAACGTAAGGAAAGAAATAAGAGAAAATAAATAAATAGGTGTATGGATATGTGGATGTTAAATAAGCATGAGAAGGTAGTGAGGGATAGTGTGATGAAAAATAGAAAGTAAGAACAAAAGTGAAAAAGGAATGTATGTAAACATCCCTTTTGTTTTTGTTTTTCATTATTATTGTTTTTCTCTCAATCCCCTCTAAACCCTTCAATTTCCTCTCTTTTTTTTTTGCCCTTTACCCGTTCATTTAATTTATTCTCAATTAAACAGTAAGAACAAGTAATTGTATACACCTGTCAGCCCTTCACATAATTTAATGACTACCAATGATGCTTAAATACTCCTCACACGCATGGGATCTCCATCCGCAGGACTAAGCTCTGGGGGGTGGAGCAAAACGCATTGGCGCGTGGCCTGGTTGCCACTCTGATTACCACCATAGGACCATATGGGCGTGAAGCACCAGAGATCACCTCCTTTTTCTCCCTTGAGCAGCAAAACACTGATGGCACTAGTGGGGAGGACCTAAATATAGGGTGACCAGACATCCCCAGTTTCAGGGGACAGTCCCCTGATTGAGGACACTGTCTCCGGACCAAGTCTGTTCCTGGTTTTGTCCCCAGATTGGATTTAATAGGGGGCAGGGCCAATTTCAAAGACAATTAGTGCAGAATTAAAATAAAAAAATTAGAATTACACCCCCCCCCCCCCCCGCTCCGCCGTGCCTACTAGCATAGGGGGGTTGTATTTTCCCATTATCTGTGCCCCTTTCTGATGATCATGTGCTGGTCGGAGCGGAGGGAATATTTCTTTAGTTTCGGGCACATGCCTATCCAGCTCCGCTCGCATGTTCTTCTGCCTTGGCTCAAATCCTGGCAAGCCACCTGCCTATCTCCTTACCTTCCCTGGCGGAGTGATCTTCCTCCGCTCCCCATCCAGTAGTAGCCGGGGCCCGAAGAGTAAGACTTGAAAGGTTGTGAGTCGGGTGGCGACTGGCAGAGAGTCGCTGATTGTTGCCATTACTAGTAAAAAAAAAATATGTCCCCAGATTCTATTTTAAAAATCTGGTCACCTTAACTAAATACCCTCCTAGCAGCCAGCATCAGGTGGAAACAGATTACTGGGATCTGCTGGCTGCTGGTAGACACCCAAACTACCATTCTGGGAAGTTCAGTGCCACCAGCAGGTGAACACTAAGTTAAAGGGGTTGTAAAGGAAAATATTTTTTTCCCCTAAATAGCTTCCTTTACCTTAGTGCAGTCCTCCTTCCATTTTGCTTTTAAATGTCCTTATTTCTTCTGAGAAATCCTCACTTCTTGTTCTTCTGTCTGTAACTCCACACCGTAATGCAAAGCTTTCTCCCTGGTGTGGAGAAAGCCTCTTGAGGGGGGAAGGGGGCGAGCAGGAGTGTCAGGACACCCACTAACACACAGCTCCTTTCTCTATCTGCAAAGTAGAGAGTGTCCTGACACTCCTGCTCGCCCCCTCCCCCCTCAAGAGGCTTTCTTCACACCAGGGAGAAAGCCTTGCATTACTGTGGTGAGTTACAGACAGAAGAAGAACAGGAAGTGAGGATTTCTCAGAAGAAATAAGGACATTTAAAAGCAAAATGGAAGGATGAGGTAAGTGAAGGAGGACTGCACTAAGGTAAAGGAAGCTATTTAGGGACACTTTTTTCCTTTACAACCCCTTTATAACCTTCAAAGCTATAACAACAATAGTGCCCTGAGCTTCAATAAATAAATTGTATCCATAGGCAGAAACTTGGGCTAAAGTGATTTATGTAAAAAAATATCTACATCAAAATCCATGAAGAATAATAGCTTTAAGCTCAAGTCAACCAACGGCGTATGGTAGCTAAGACCGCCATTGCTGGCTTTCAGTGATATACACTACATTTGTTTGGCTTGATTTACTAAAGATGAATGAGTGAAGCGTTTTTTATATGGCATTGACATCCTGGATTGCTGACATTTTTCTCTTGAATCATCACCCACAAACAAGTCTTCTCTTGTGTGTATAGAAAAAAGGAAAAACCAGCTGCACCCAGAAGTCACAATTCAAGTTTTTCCGCTGCGGGTGAATGCACGTTAAAACTAAAAATACTGCATCTAAACATCACCATTCATTTTAAGTGGCTTCCACTTTAATCTGACTTCTAGGTAAATATGAATGACACAAAGCAGCTCTGTATTAACTCTTCTGGGAAGGCCGTCTACAGGGTTTAGGAGTGTCTATGGGAATGTTTGACCATTCTTCTAGAAGAGCATTTGTGAGGTCAGGCACTGATGTTGGATGAGAAGACCTGGCTCACAGTCTCCTCTCTAATTCATCCCAAAGGGGTTCTATCGAGTTGAGGCCAGTCAAGTTCCTCCAAACCAAACTCGCTCACCCATGTCTTTGTGGATCTTGCTGCCCGAGAAATGGTAATTTGTATATAGGTGTGGTACAAACAGACAATATAATAGTATGTAAAGCTCTTCCTGCACGGCCTGAGGTAATATCTCAAAATGGACCGCTACTCGCTTCACCCCAAAAACCCAACAAAATCATGCAAGGCTCGGGTTTCCAACTTGCAAGTGCACTTCAAGAACACTCGTGAGCAGTGGCGGCTGGTGTTCAAATTTGTTTTGGGGGGGCGCAAACGAAAAAAAAACAAAAAGACAATTGCAGCCTCGATTGCCCATCAAACGCAGCCACTGTGCCATCAATTGTCACCACTGTGCCATGCCATCAAACGCAGCCACTGTGCCATCAATTGTCACCACTGTGCCATGGCATAAAACGCAGCCACTGTGCCATCAATTGTCATCACTGTACAATGCCATCAAACACAACCACTGTGCCATCAATTGTCATCACTGTGCCATGCCATCAAACACAGCCACAGTGCAATCAATTGTCACCACTGTGCCATCAATTGTCATCACTGTGCCATGCCATCAAACACAGCCACTGTGCCATCAATTGTCACCACTGTGCCATGCCATCAAACACAGTCACTGTGCCATGCCATCAAACACAGCCACTGTGCAATCAATTGTCACCACTGTGCCATGCCATCAAACGCAGCCACTGTACCATCAATTGTCACGACTGTGCCATGCCATCAAACACAGTCACTGTGCCATGCCATCAAACGCAGCCACTGTACCATCAATTGTCACGACTGTGCCATGCCATCAAACGCAGCCACTGTGCCCTTTGTCGCCACTGTGCCAATTGATGTCACTGTGCCCTTTAATTGTCGCCACTGTGCCCATTGATGCCCCTGTACGTCCCTTAGATACGTTTCCAGGAGCCAACTACAGCCTGATGGCTGTACTCGGAAAGCCTATCAGAGCCGCTGGCTCTGATAGGCACTTCCGCACAGCCAACCAGCTGCCGTTATTCAGGTGGGCGGAGCTCACCGTCCAGCCATCTGAATAGTCGGCGGCAGCAGCTAGCGGCCAGCAACAATAACATAGATTCTTGCAATGCATGAATCTATGTTATTATAATCAGTGGCGGTGCGAGAGCCAGAGGGGGCGGCGCTCTAGCGCTCTCTATAGATGCACCGCCACTGCTCGTGAGACAGCTCAAGCTATCAAGGGCCTGCACATTTGTAAGGCCACCAAGTATTTGAAAGATGTCACCTTAAAGAAGCATTCCTTTCGGCCACTACAATGGAGGTGTTGGCAGGTGTGCGCAGGCCAAACAGTGGGACTGGACACAGGGACGTTGGTCTAAAGAGAGTGCAGAATTCCTCCTGCACATGCTGAAGAATGCAGAGAGCAATGCAGAACTCAAGGGTTTGGATGTTGATTCCCTGGTCATTGAGCACATTCAGGTGAACAAGGCTCCCAAGATGCGCAAACGAACCTACCGTGCTCACAGGCAAATCAACCCTTACATGAGCTCCCCTTGCCCCACATTGAGATGATCTTAAAGGGTTAGTAAAGGAAAAAAAAAAATTCTTCAAAATAACAAACATGTTATACTTGCCTCCACTGTGCAGTTCGTTTTGCAAAGAGTGGCCCCAATCCAGGTCTTCTGGGGTCCCTCGGCGGCTGTCTCTGGTCCTCCCCGCAAGTACTGACCACAGTCATGCAATAGAGCTCGCATGGTGGTGAGTAATTGCGGGCATGCTCCCCTTATACGGCGAGCGGCCATAGACGCTCACTTTATCAGTCGGCCCGCCCCTCTGCGCGCCGTGTCACTGGATGTGATTGACAGCAGCGCCAGCCAATGGCTGCGCTGCTCTCAATCCATCTGCTCTAGCCAATCAGCTGCCAGGCTAAGCAGCGAAGAGGATCTCGGGACCGAGCATGGGACTTTCGAGGGGTCAGGTAAGTATAACGGGGGCTCGGCGGGGGGAGGCAGCACCAGAAGTTTTTTCACCTTAAAGCATAGATTGCATTAAGGTGACATTTTTTTTTTTTTCATTTACAACGCCTTTAACGTCCCCAAATTGCTCAGAAGAAAAATATCTTTTAGAAGAAATTGAAGAAGCAAAAACTCTCTGCTCGGGACTAAAAGCAATGTACAGAAAAAAATGACATCCTTCTGAAAAAAAAAATAGTATGTAAAAGCAGAGTACTCAATGTGTAACAAATATTTAACCACTAGCCGACCAACCGCCATAGTTTTACAGCGGCAGGTCGGCTCGGCTGCGCGAAATCACGTAATACAACGTTATTTCGCATTTCAGCCACTAGGGGCCCCTGGTGCCGACGCACGTGCCAGGCGGGGGCGCGATCACCGCCAGGCACCCGCGGTTGCTCGTAAACACACAGCTCCCGGTCCTGTCAGGGGGAGAAATGACTGATCGCATGTTCACAATGTATGAACAGTGATCTGTTATTTCCCCTAGTCAGTCCCACCCCCCCCCATCAGTTAAAACACACCGAGGAAACAAAATTAACCCCTTCCTCGCCCCCTAGTGTTAACCCCTTCCCTGCCAGTGACATTTTTAGAGTAATAGTAGAAAAATATTGCGCTCATTCAGTGGGTATCAAGCAAGCAACTATAAGGCCGCGTACACACGATCGGTTTTGTCCAATGAAACTGGCCTTAGGGTCAGTTTCATCGGTCCAAACTGAGCGTGTGTACGGCCCATCGGACCAAAGTATTAAAACTTGCATTAAAATCGGTCCGATGGACGCCTGATCATCGGACCAAAACGATGGTTAGTACGCAAAAACATCGTTCCAAAAACCCGCGCATGCTCAGAATCAAGTCAACACATGCTTGGAAGCATTGAACTTCGTTTTTTCAGCACGTCGTTGTGTTCTACGTCACCTGACCCGATCGGATTTTGGACTGATGGTGTGTACGCACATCAGACCATCAGGCCACTTCAGCGGTGACCCGATGAAAGCGGTCCGTCGGACCAATCTCATCGGGTTGGTCCGATCGTGTGTAAGCGGCCTAAATGTTATACTACACAAAAAACATATGGAATAAAAAAATAAAAAAATAAAAAAGCTGCGCTAGTGAAAATTAAGAGCCAGATTCAGATAGTATTTACGGCAGCGTATCAAGAGATACGCCGTGAAAATACTAAAAATAGCCGGCGTATGTTTTTTTGCTATTCAGAAAAGAAGATACGCCGGAATTCTGCTAATATACGAGCGGCGTAAGTCTGTTACACCGTCGTATATTAGTTGCAGTTTTACGCTGGCCGCTACGTGGCGCTTCCGTCGTTTTACGCGTCGAATGTGTAAATTAGGGATTTAAGGCGATTCCCGAACTTACTTGCGGCCGGCGGTCGTAGTTTACGCCGTTTGCGTTAGCGTTATAGCGGCGTAAGGTTACCCCTGCTATAGGAGGCATAGCCAATGTTAAGTATGGACGTCGGGACATCGTCGAATTGTACGTCGGTTACGTAGTTTGCGTAAATCGTTCGGGAATGGGGCTCGACGTTAGTTATGTTCACATCGTTTACATTGACAAATAGCGACGTGATTCTGCGCATTGCGCACTGGGAACGTCCACGGACGGCGCATGCGCTGTCCAAAAAAAAATGTCAATTACGTGGGGTCATGATTCATTTACATGAATCACGCCCCCACATCACAAATTTGAATTGCGCGGCCTTACGCCGGGCCCTTTACGCTACGCCGCCGCATATTATGGAGCAAGTGCTTTCTGAATAAGGCACTTGCCCATAATATTTGCGGCGGCGTAGCGTAAACCGCATACACTACGCCGCCGGACAGATACATCAAATGTATCTGAATCTGGCCCATCATGTATATAGAAGTGACCTGTATACAAAAAGTGAACATATGAATAATAAATAAAAATAAGTAAATCTTAGAGCATGCACTTCTACGTGGTTAAATCCAAATGCATCTATATCCCTATATACAAATCCCTGAACCGGGATTTTAAAGATGCAAATTGGAATATTCAAAATATTTTTACTTAGGATAACAAAAGCTTTAAAGCGGATGTTCATCCGAATAACATTTATGTCAGACCAACTTCCTCATACTTGTATCATGTACAGTCCGCAATTTTTTTATTTTTTTTTAGGCTGTACGCACCTTGTAATCTATCTTTGCAACCCGGCTTCCGGGTGCTACTCCCCGCGGGAGTGGGCGTTTCTCTGCCGAGGAGGAATGTCACCTGGAAGGTCGCCCAGATGATTGACGTCCGTCCGTCCCCCCCCCGGCGGATAAGGCCCCGCCCCCGTATTGCGTAGGCGCGCACAAGTCACGGCGTTTGCGAAAGAAGCTGAACGTGGAGAGCTGTGAGTCCCAGATGACATTCCTCCTCGGCAGAGAAAAGCCCATTCCCGCGGGGAGAAGCACCCGGAAGCCGGGTTGCAAAGATAGATTACAAGGTGCGTACAGCCTAAACAATGTTATAAACTGCGGACTGTACATGATACAAGTATGAGGAAGTTGGTCTGACATAAATGTTATTCGGGTGAACATCCGCTTTAAAGCTTTTGTTATCCTTAGTAAACATATTTTGAATATTCCAATTTGCATCTTTAAAATCCCACACCACACCCCGGTTCGGGGATTTTCTGAATATAATTAATATGACACTTTCAATAAAGGAACAGAGAGTGATTATACAAACAAATACAAATGTGTGTCAGGAACCAATGACAGATAGGTTCACTTAAAGTCCAAATGTAGAAGATTAATTAAATGAATTAATTCACATAAAGCCCAAAAAGGTGTTTGAACTTCAGTCTCCAAGTGAAAAGAAATCCACAGCATCCAGAAACGTGAGGATAGGAAAGCACCTCCACCTTAATGTCACACCGCCTCTTACCAGCTAAAAACGATTTCTTACCACAGGGGATCACAATCGCATAGAGGCTGGTAACTACCACATGAATCTCCACCACGTCCACCTTTGAGACGAAACGTTGGGCAAGCGACGTTCTGACGTCACCGCGTCACAGGGGCGGATCCAGAGTCTAGTCTCGGGAGGGGCACTACCAGAAAATATTTTTTTTGGGGGGGGGGGGGGGGGCAATTTATCAGGGAAATGACTGGTGTTAGCGCTTCAATGATCATGGCACCATGGTTATTTTGGTGTCAGGATGATTGAAGTGCATTATTTATATTATTACATTGTAATATAAAATGAAGTGGTTCAACTCACCATAATGCCGAATCAGTGGGAGCCCTGAGTGTGTCACTTGCCACGTCACCTGCCACCAGATGCAGCTTGTCACTTGCCACGTCACCTGCCACCAGATGCAGCTTGTCACTTGCCACGTCACCTGCCACACGTTGCAGATTGTCACATCACCTGCCACAAGTTGCAGAATGTCACTTGCCTGCCACCAGATGCAGATTGTCAATTGCCACGTCACCTGCCACATGTTCCAGATTGTCACTTGACATGCCACCTGCCACCAGATGCAGATTGTCACTTGCCACGTCACCTGCCACAAGTTGCGGATTGTCACTTGTCACGTCACCTGCCACATGTTGCAGATTGTCGCTTCCCATGCCACCTGCCACCAGATGCAGATTGTCACTTGCCACGTCGTATGCCACATGTTGCGAATTGTCACTTGCCACGTCACCTGCCACAAGTTGCAGAATGTCACTTGCCTGCCACCAGATGCAGATTGTCACTTGCCACATCACCTGCCACATGTTGCAGATTGTCGCTTCCCATGCCACCTGCCACCAGATGCTGATTGTCACTTGCCACGTCACCCGCCACATGTTGCGGATTGTCACTTGTCACATCACCTGCCACATGTTGCAGATTGTTACTTGCCATGCCACCTGCCACAAGTTCCGGAATGTCACTTGCCACAAGTTGCGGATTGTCACTTGCCACATCACCTGCCACAAGTTGCAGAATGTCACTTGCCTGCCACCAGATGCAGGTTGTCACTTGCTAAGGTGGTGTTTTGCTTGTCAGTGTGAGGCAGCAGAGAGATGATGTAATCTCTCTGCTGCCTTGCACAATGAGGGTGGAAGTTACTGCAGGGATGCAAGGCGGGCGCAGGGCGGTGAGAGATGATGTCATCTCTCTGCTCCCCCCCCCCGACCCCGGCTTGTTGATTGGGCAGCTGCCCTCCCACCCACAGAGCCGACCAGCTGACCGCCCACACTTTGATTCTCACTCACCACGGAGCCACCCGCTCAGACCCTCCGGCGCATGCGAATTCCGCAACTACCACCCGCTCAGACTCGCCGGATCCTGCGAATTCCACAGCTACCGCCCGCTCAGAATCTGCGGTGCCGCAAATTCCGCAACTACCACTCGCTCAGACTCGCCGGATCCTGCGAATTCCGCAACTACCGCCCGCTCAGACTCTCCAGCGCATGCGAATTCCGCAACTACCACCCGCTCAGACTCGCCTGATCCTGCGAATTCCGCAACTACCGCCCACTCAGACTCTGTGGTGCCCGCAAATTCTGCAAATTCCACCCGCTCAGACTCGCTGGATCCTGCGAATTCCACAACTACCGCCCACTCAGACTCTGCGGTGCCCGCGAATTCCGCAACTACCACCCGCTCAGACTCGCCGGATCCTGCGAATTCCACAGCTACCGCCCGCTCAGAATCTGCGGTGCCGCAAATTCCGCAACTACCACTCGCTCAGACTCGCCGGATCCTGCGAATTCCGCAACTACCACCCGCTCAGACTCTTCAGCGCATGCGAATTCCGCAACTACCACCCGCTCAGACTCGCCTGATCCTGCGAATTCCGCAACTACCGCCCACTCAGACTCTGTGGTGCCCGCAAATTCTGCAAATTCCACCCGCTCAGACTCGCTGGATCCTGCGAATTCCACAACTACCGCCCACTCAGACTCTGCGGTGCCCGCGAATTCCGCAACTACCACCCGCTCAGACTCGCCGGATCCTGCGAATTCCGCAACTACCGCCCGCTCAGACTCTGCGGTCCCCGCAAATTCTGCAACTACTACCCGCTCAGACTCGCCGGAGCCCGCAAATTCTGCAACTAACACAAATTTCTCGAGGTGGCAATTGCCCTGTTACCCCCCCCCCCCCCGGATCTGCCCCTGCCGCGTCATTAGCTGAACCCGGAAGACGCGGACAGGCAGACCGAGGAGACGGCCGGCTCCATAATTTTATGCATACAGCACTGGAATACATTGTAAGTGCACATTTTCAGTTATATAAATAAATGTACCTTGGATTTTACACTATGCAGGCTCCTTTTCTTTATATGGCACATCTCGCAAAATGCATTGAATGAGGCGACCATACATTGTTGCATTTCATGTGGAAGTTACCAGCCTCTATGCGATTGTGATCTCCTGTGATAAGAGATCGTTTTTAGCTGGTAAGAGGCAGTGTGACATTAAGGTGTAGGTGCTTTGCTATCCTCACGTTTCTGGATGCTGCGGATTTCTTTTCACTTGGAGACTGAAGTTTAAACAACTTTTTGGGCTTTATGTGAATTAACTAATTTAATACATTTTCTACATTTGGACTTAAAGCGGAGCTCCACCCAGGAAAACAACATTTTGCCATGTTGTTTAAAAAAATAAAAATAAAAAAACCTGAAAAAAATAAATAAAAAATACTCACCCGAAATAGCTGTTGCTATGCGGAAGTCCGTAATCTGCCTCTTCCACTTGATTTCTTCTTGTCCTTCTCCTTGTGAATGGGGTGCGCTGCTTTCTGGGAACTGTGTGTGTTCTCAGAGAGCAGCGCGCCCATTCACAAGCCAGCGTGAGACTCACACAGGCGCAGTAGGAAACTAACACTGTTAGTAGCTGCTGACTTTAAAAAAAAAATGTTTCGCGGCTGGAGCTCCGCTTTAAGGACCGCCTCCTGCACAAATATGTCGGCAGAATGGCACGGCTGGGCTCAAGTGTGTACCTGTACGTCCTCTTTAAGTGCCCAGCCGTGGGTCGTGGGCACGAGCCTGCGGCACGCGCCGTGATCAGGTCTGAAACTCTGGAGTCCCGCGATCGGTCCCCGGAGCTGAAGAACGAGGAGATCTGAGCTGTGTGTAAACACGGCTTCCCCGTTCTTAACTATGGCGCCATCAATGATCGTCTGTTCCCTAATATAGGAAACACAATCAGTGACGTCACACCAACAGCCACACACCCCTACAGTTAGAAACACATATGAGGTCACACTTAACCCCTTCAGCGCCCTCTAGTGGTTAACTCCCAAACTGCAATTGTAATTTTCACTGTAAACAGTGCATTTATATAGCATTTTTTGCTGTGAAAATGACAATGGTGCCAAAAATGTGTCAAAATTGTCTGATGTGTCCACCATAATGTCGCAGTCATGAAAAAAACGCTGATCGCCACCATTAGTAGTAAAAAAAAAAATATTAATAAAAATGCAATAAAACTATCCCCCATTTTGTAAACGCTATAAATTTTGCGCAAACCAATTGATATACGGTGAGGGAACCAGGAAGTGAAGCCGGAGCGCTTCACTTCCTGGTTCCCTCACCGTGGATTAGGGGGGAGCAGCAGGGTGACGAGCGATCGCTCATACTCTGCTGCGGACGCCGCTGGACTCCAGGACAGGTAAGTGTCCTAATATTAAAAGTCAGCAGCTGCAGTATTTGTAGCTGCTGGCTTTTAATATTTTTTTTTGAGAGGACATCCGCTTTAATTTTTTTAATATTTGTTAACCACTTTAGCCCCGGACCATTTTGCTGGTCAATGACCGGGCCACTTTTTGCGATTTGGCACTGCCTCGCTTTAACTGACAATTGCACGGTTGTGCGACGTGGCTCCCAAACAAAATTGGCGTCCTTTTTTTCCCGCAAATAGAGCTTTCTTTTGGTGGTATTTGATCACCTCTGCAGTTTTTATTTTTTGCTCTTTAAACAAAAATAGAGCGACAATTTTGAAAAAAAATGAATATTTTTAACTTTTTGCTAGAAGTGACCTGTATGCAAAAAGTGAACATATGAATAATAAACTTATAATCTGACACTCTCAATAAAGGAACAGAGAGTTAATATGCAAACAAATAAAAGTGTGTAGTGAACCAATGACAGATTCACTTAACCACTTAAGACCCGGACCAAAATGCAGGTAAAGGACCTGGCCAGTTTTTGCGATTTGGCACTGCGTCGCTTTAACTGACAATTGCACGGTCGTGCGACGTGGTTCTCAAACAAAATTGGCGTCCTTTTTTTCCCACAAATAGAGCTTTCTTTTGGTGGTATTTGATCACCTCTGCGGTTTTTATTTTTTGCGCTATAAACAAAAATAGAGCGAGAATTTTGAAAAAAATGCAATACTTTTTACTTTTTGCTATAATAAATATCCCCCCAAAAATTTATAAAAAAAAAGTATTTTTTTTCTCAGTTAAGGCCGATACGTATTCTTCTACCTATTTTTGGTAAAAAAAATCGCAATAAGCGTATATCAATTGGTTTGCGCAAAATTTATAGCGTTTACAAAATGGGGGATAGTTTTATTGCATTTTTATTAATATTTTTTTTTTTACTACTAATGGTGGCGATCAGCGTTTTTTTCATGACTGCGACATTATGGTGGACACATCAGACAATGTTGACACATTTTTGGCACCATTGTCATTTTCACAGCAAAAAATGCTATATAAATGCACCGTTTACAGTGAAAATCAGAATTGCAGTTTGGGAGTTAACCACTAGAGGGCGCTGAAGGGGTTAAGTGTGACCTCATATGTGTTTCTAACTGTAGGGGTGTGTGGCTGTTGGTGTGACGTCACTGATTGTGTTTCCTATATTAGGGAACAGACGATCATTGATGGCACCATAGTTAAGAACGGGGAAGCCGTGTTTACACACAGCTCAGATCTCCTCGTTCTTCAGCTCCGGGGACCGATCGCGGGACTCCAGAGTTTCAGACCTGATCACGGCGCGTGCCGCAGGCTCGTGCCCACGACCCACGGCTGGGCACTTAAAGAGGACGTACAGATACACACTTGAGCCCAGCCGTGCCATTCTGCCGACATATTTGTGCAGGAGGCGGTCCTTAAAGCGGAGCTCCAGCCGCGAAACATTTTTTTTTTAAAGTCAGCAGCTACTAACAGTGTTAGTTTCTACTGCGCCTGCGTGAGTCTCACGCTGGCTTGTGGCCCGGTCATTGACAAGCAAAATGGTCCGGGGCTAAAGTGGTTAACAAATATTAAAAAAATTAAAGCGGATGTCCTCTCAAAAAAAAATATTAAAAGCCAGCAGCTACAAATACTGCAGCTGCTGACTTTTAATATCAGGACACTTACCTGTCCTGGAGTCCAGCGGCGTCTGCAGCAGAGTATGAGCGATCGCTCGTCGCTCTGCTGCTCCCCCCTAATCCACGGTGAGGGAACCAGGAAGTGAAGCGCTCCGGCTTCACTGCCCGGTTCCCTACGGCGCATGCGCGAGTCGCGCTGCGCCCGCCAATTGGCTCCCACTGTGTGCTGGGAGCCGAGTGTTCCCAGCACACAACAGGGGACGAACGGGATGTCAGAAAATACCTGTCTTTTGCCCGAGACGTGTGGCCAGAAGTGAGTGCAAATACCTGTCTTTAGACAGGTATCTGCACCCCCCTCCCCCCTGAAAGGTGTCAAATGTGACACCGGTGGGGGGGAGGGTGCTGATCAGTGCGACTTCACTTTAGGGTTTAGCTCCGGTTTAAATAAAACACATTAGTCATCCGACATTATTGGTCATATGGCCTTGAGATCCGTGTTAAAGGGTCTACGTATTTCGAGGGAGATCCCGCTTCCTCAGGACCTTGGATCTAATTAGATGACTTCTGAAGGCAATTGGTTCCACTAGATTTTAGTTGGGGGTATCAGAGTAAAGGGGGCTGAATACAAATGCAACCCCCACACTTTTCACATATTTATTTGTAAAAAATTTGGAAAACCATTTATCATTTTCCTTCCACTTCATAATTATGTGCCACTTTGTGTTGGTCTATCACATAAAATCCTGTGTGTTTATGCAAGGCAGGCTTGAGAGGAATCACGTCGAGAAAAACTTAATTTTTTTCAATGACGTGAATAATGGTCGTGTGTATGCAGCATAAGGGTGGGAATCATCTTCTCGTTGACCAAAAACGTAGGGAGCATTCTTCTAAGTCACTCTCACACTAATGTACTGTAAACTTTTGATATAGTAATCATTAGCAGGCGTTCCCTGAGCCTGGAAAGTTATTTCAATGGTCCCTTCATGTTAATAAGGTTGAGAAAGACTGGTCTATCCCATCATATTCTCCTGCTAAAAAAAGATCTAAGTCCACAAGAGAGTCCATTTCCAACACCCATTCCATTAAGGTAGGGATCTGGTGAGATCGCCAGAAGTGAGAGGTGTTCACAAATTTGGGCTATATAGTGTACATTATAGACAGAGGCGGCTCAAGGCTTTGTAAGGCCTTAGGCAAAACTTG
Source organism: Rana kukunoris (assembly GCA_029574335.1). Lineage (NCBI taxonomy): Eukaryota > Metazoa > Chordata > Amphibia > Anura > Ranidae > Rana > Rana kukunoris. The sequence continues at coordinate 104,535 of JAJQKJ010002157.1, forward strand.
ACATGGGGTCCCACTCACGCCCATGATGGGAAAAAGAATTCAAGCACAAGAGCCTCTTTCCCACAACCCTGGCCAGTGGTTGTGGAGGTCTGTGGGCAGGGGGCTTATCGGAATCTCCAAGCCCCCTTTAACAAGGCGGCACCCAGATCCTGCTCTTTAATAACTAAGATGAGGGGGCCACCTAGTGATGTCACCTGATGAACCCGCCCCCTTGTGACGTCATTGACTGAGGGCATGCTGGGTCATTGACGTCACAAGGGGTGGTGTCACCGATATTCACTGGTTGTTAGGGATGCGGGCTCCTGAGTCAGGGCTCTTAACTCTGCCTGAGCACAGCTGCGTTAAGGTCCCCTGTCCCTCAAAACTGGGGTAATTCATTGGGTAACTAAGGCGGCTGTGAGTCCCCTGTGAGTGCGAGGCCTTAGGCGACTGCCTAGTTTGCCTAATTAAAGAGCCGCCTCTGATTATAGATAACTTAAAAGAAATAAGAAGTAACAATATAAATATGATTTACCTATATGTGCCAAAATCAAGGCTAATATAATAAGCATAATTCCCAGTGCTGATCTGGAGACAAGCGCTCTTGATAAGTTGTAGTTATAAGCAGACAGCAGCAAGGTACCTAAAATAGGAGAGAAGAAGAAACATTTCAATCAATTGGTATTTAAAGAGCAAATAAAGTCATACATGTGTTTACAAGGGTATAGTATGCCTTTAATTTTGCCGGAAAACATTCATCAGGACCTTAAAAAATGGGCTTAGAAACACAATGGAGGTTATTTAAGAAAGGTAAATCCACTTTGCACTGAAAGTGCACTTGGAAGTTCAAACGCTGTAAATTTGAGGGGTAGATCTGAAATGAGGGGAAGCTCTGCTGATTTTACCATCCAATCATGTGCAAGCTAAAATGCTGTTTTTTATTTTCCTTGCATGTTCCCCTCGGATCTACAGCGACTGCACTTCCAAGTGGACTTGTAGTGCAAAGTGGATTTGCCTTTAGTAAATAACCCCCAATGATATCCATAGGCATGCGCACAGGGTGTGCCAGCTGTAATTTCCCCTGCTGCTTGGCTGCTGAAAAAAGGGAATTCTGTGTCTCAAAAGTGAGACATCAGGGGTCGCTTTAGACTCCTGATATTTCTCCAAAGCCCCCCAATGCAGCTTGTAAAAGATTGTAAAAAAAAAAAATTATAATAAATTATTGTAAATAAAAAAAAAGTGAAAATTGTTAAAAAATTGTAGTAAAAATGAATTGAAAAAGTAAAAAAAAAATGTAAATAAAAAATGTATTGCAATTTTTTTGGTAAAAAGTAAAAATAAAATTGTAAAAAAGTAATTTAATTTTTTTATAAAAATAAACTAACACTAATTTACTAATGCTGTCTTAATGTACACTACTGAAGTCACTCCAACTTCAGAAAAGGTTCCTGTACTACTTCAAGGCAACTTGTAGGCGACTTGTACCCATTCATTTCAATGGAAGTCGCCTCCGAATTCGCATCCCCTGTCTTAACTGAAGCAACTTTACAGGAAGAGAAAATAGTTTTCTAAGGCAAACCCCTCCCACAGAGCTTATTATTCTGTGATTGGCCACTGGCGAAGTCGCCTGTCCTGGAGGCAATTTGAAGTTGCGTTGTAAGTCGCTCCAAGTCACGCTGAAGGCACGATGAAGTCGTCTCCCAAAGTCGCTCTGGAAGTCGTGTTGCCCCTGTGTGAACCGGCACTTAGGCCTCGTACACACGATCGGACTTATCCGCTGAAAACGGTCCGCGGACCATTTCCATCGGATATGTCCGATCGGGAGTTTGATCCGATGGCGTGTACACACCATCGGATCAAATTCCCTGCCGCCGGACGGCGCGGTGACGTGGCGGTGACGCGGCGGTGACGTTGACGCCGCCACGTCACCGCTACGTCACCGCACCAGGAAGTAAAACACTTCCACGCATGCGCCGAATCCATTCGGCAGCGGCGCGGCGGCGGTGCGGGACGACATGTCTGCTGGTAAGTGTACTAACCAGCAGACATGTCGGGCGGACAGATTCCCACCGGATAGATTTCAAAGCATGCTTTGAAATCTGTCGGGTGGAAAAATCTGTCCGCTAGCCCATACACACGAGCGGAGATGTCTGCTGAAACGGTCCATCGGACCGTTTTCAGCGGACATATCCCCTCGTGTGTACGAGGCCTTACACTTTAGGGATGTTTTTTTACATCCACATTAATTCACATCTAGCGTGACTATTTTCCATTTAATATGTCCATACTTAGAGAATGATCTGCTCTCTCCTTGGCCCATAATCAGTGGGTAGGAGGCTTGCACCTAGCCCCCCCCCCCCCCCCCAAAAGACATTGTCCAGGTTGGGTCTGTCACAGCGGTATTAAAAGGCATGGCATGATATAAGGGGGAAGTAGTATTTAAGAATGGATCCTTGAGCCGTCTGATGTCCGCTGTTACCTGGGAAAGTCCTTGTGATGAAACGCATAGAGGGGCAGATGTGATGACAGATGCATCATAAACCGTATCGTTATTTAAGATGTACAGGAGGGTTGTAAGCTCTTCCCAAGAGTGTATATTTGGTTTTCAAATAAACGCGCTTGTTTTAAAACAGGGTTTGACAAATTTGCTTGGAATCTAGGAGCCAGCTAAAAAAGTTAGGAGCCAAAAACTGCGCCCCGTCCCGCCAAGCTCGCGCGCAGAAGCAAACGCATACGTGAGTAGCGCCCGCATATGTAAACGGTATTCAAACCACACATGTGAGGTATCGCCGCGGTAGAGCATTGGTACATTGGTAGAGCGAGAGCAATAATTCTAGCCCTAGACCTCCTCTGTAACTCAAAACATGCAACCTGTAGAATTTTTTAAACATCGCCTATGGAGATTTTAAAGGGTAAAAGTTTGTTGCCATTCCAAGAGCGGACGCAATTTTGAAGCGTGACATGTTGGGTATCAATTTACTCGGCGTAACATTATCTTTCACAATATAAAAAAAAATTGGGATAACTTTACGGTTGTCTTATTTTTAAATGAAAAAAAGTGTATTTTTTCCCAAAAAAAGTGCGCTTGTAAGACCGCTGCGCAAATACGGTGTGACAGAAAGTATTGCAACAACTGCCATTTTATTCTCTAGGGTGTTAGAATAAAGAATATATGTAATGTTTGGGGGTTCTAATTAGAGGGAAGGAGATGGGAGTGAAAACTGTGAAAAACACAGAACTGCTGTTTTTGTAATGTAATGTAATGTAACTGGTAATGCCAACGATCACCACAAGATGGTGCCAGATCACAGAAGGAAGCTGAAGCCTGCAGAAGGCCGCAAAGCCAAGGCCTCAATTACCGGCCGGCCCGTGTCGGCCAGATAATTGAGGCTGTGGCTTTGCGGCCTTCTGCAGGCCTTAGCTTCCTTCTGTGAAGGCTGCAAAGGCGCGGCCTCAATTACCGGCTGGCACACGCCGGCTGGATAATTGAGGCTGTGGCTTTGCGGCCTTCTTTAGGCCTCAGCTGCCTTCTGTGAAAGCTGCAAAGCCGCGGCCTCAATTACAGGCGGGCGCGGCCCCCCGCCGCAATCGCGCCGGCCGGTAATTGAGGCCGCGGCTTTGTGGCCTTCACAGAAGGAAGCTGAGGCCTGCAGAAGGCCGCAAAGCCACAGCCTCAATGCAGCCCTAAGCTTCCCCAGGCGCCAGGTCACAATTTCTTGTCGCAATTGGGATCAGGCGCCCGGATTTTGTCGAGGCCTGTTTTAACATATTGCGCTTTTGGGGTTATTTGTGTGTATTATTTATCACACAGTGATAAGCGAAGGTAATGATGTACAATCAGAGGAGAAATGTTCCTGGCCGTATTTGAGGAGAGGAGAGGAATACGGTCTATTCGTTTGGCAATTTATAACCTACTTATTGATAAAGCGTCAAATACTGTACATCTGGCAAGCCTTCCTGGGTTTACACATACGGCATATAAAGGTGGAATATACCGGGATGAAGGAGTAAAGAAAGCTGTTGGACGTTATTAAATCACTATTAGCTGTATAGAGTTTCATGAACACTAATCATTGTTTATGGTGTAGGTTGTGTTGGCACTGAAATCATTATAATTAATATTTTGGATTTATTTTTAAACGTTTTTATTGCCAAATACAGTATAATTGTATCAATAAAACATGAATTGCACAAAATGTTATTAAATTATACAATAATACACGGCACGAAATTAACAACGTACATTGATACTTCTCTACAAGAAACACGCAAAAAACGCAACGCGGGAGCATCACTAGCTGTGAGCGGGACCTTAAAGTTAGTTGTAAAAGTAGTGATTTCAGCTTGGTATTAGAGGGGGTCTTCACATTCCCTGGGCCAATTGCCTGTTGGGTTTGTAGGATATAAATGCTCCTCCATCATAAAGCTGTTGCACATACACTATAATACCAAAAGTATTGGGACGCCTGCCTTTGGACGCACATGAATTTTAATGGCATCCCAGTCTTCGTCCGTAGGGTTCAATATTGAGTTGCAGCTATAACAGTTTCAACTCTTCTGGAAAGGCCGTCCACAAGGTTTAGGAGTGTGTCAATGGGAATGTTTGACCATTCTTCCAGAAGCACATTTGTGAGGTCAGGCACTGATGTTGAACGAGAAGGCCTGGCTCGCAGTCTCTAATTCATCCCAAAGATGTTCTATCGGGTTGAGGTCAGTGTCATGGACCTTGGAAAGCAGAAGTGTTCCTCCTTGAAATCTGTTACACAGTGGGGGGGGTCTTCTGCCCTGTCTTAAGGCTCCAGACGGCTCCATTGTTCTGTGTCTGGCTGTTGTGTACATTGATTGCCCCCTGGGGCTTCTGTCTCATTACACATAGCAGTCCTTCTATTCAAGTTATCGGACCAATCCCTGCTGAGTCTTTTTCAAGCCCTCATTTGCATGGCTAAAGAGGACCTGAAGGAGAACTATATGTACTTTACAATTGACCAATAGGAAAGCGGTTGTTGGGGGCGGGATGTTCCAAATTCTGTATAAAAGTGTGTTGTGCGCTTCCAATAAAGGTCTTCCTGTCTGAACTTACATACAGCCTGCCTGGTGTTTGTTCTAATGGATTCCGAACGGCACATAGCTGTAGGATCCCGGAGCCTTGGATGACCGAACCATCAGACGTTGCGATCTGCAATCTGATCCAATAGTAGCAGAGGAGTGTCGGGAGAGCGGAAGCGAGCGAGCAAGGGTCTCGTTACAGTCAGGACTCCATGCAGGTCAGTCAAGTTCCTCCACCCCAAACTCGCTCATCCATTTCTTTACGGACCTTGCTTTGTGCTCTGGTGTGCAGTCATGTTGGAACGGGAAGGGGCCGTCCCCAAACTGTTACCACAAAGTTAGGAGCATTAAATTGTCCAAAATGTCTTGGTTTGGTATGCTGACGCCAGTGGCGTCTCCAGCTTTCATATTTAGGGGGGGCACATAGGGGGACAGGGACAAAAGTAGGGGGGCCCAACTATAAAATGCAATTATATATATATCTCCTGGGGCCCTTTACTACGATCCCACAACGGGCCCTTTTACATGTTCTGCAGTGAGCTCCCTTCCTACTATACTGGGGCCCCCCAGGGTGGCAGAAAACAAGAGCTATGTGTCACCAGCACACCAAGAAAATATAAGGGTCCAAAGCAGTGGGAGAACTTTCAGGGTTGCAAAGGTTGTCTTGCCACCGAGCCCTGGTGTTCTGCCACTGTGGGGTTCCCCAGCTGTTCTGTCCCTGCTATTGACAGCGATGGTCTGGCATCTGTCTCCTTGGCAGCGGCGGCAGTCTATTAAGACCTAGTGCTGGTGACATTACGGATGCATGCAGAGGAAGGCTGGCACTATTAGTTATAGAGAGCTGAGCCCCCAGCTGGTCACCTAGCAGCAGTAATGCTGTATAACCTTCTCTGTTGACATGCTGATCGGGATGTGATCCAGGTAATGCTCCCAGTCAGATCTAATAAATACAGTATTTATTAGCATCAAGAGTACAACCACATATATATATATATATATATATATATATAATCAAACGTATGTTCTGCAGCCGTGTGGGCTATATGCCTGTAAAGTGTGAGCTCTATGCCTGTAAAGTGTGGGCTTTGATCAATAAAATCTCTGATATTTAACATTAGGATTTGACTGGGAGCATCACCTGGATTGCATCCCGATCAGCATGTCAGAAAAGGCTCCACTGCTGCTAAGCAACCTGCAGGGAGCTCAACTGTCTACAACCAATAGAGATGGGCTCGGGTGTGTTTGAAATCCCACATGCCCAATCCCAGGAAGCCGACACTCCACAGTGATAATCACAGGCAGTGAGACATTTCCTGATCTGTGCAGAGCTGCGGACCCGGAAATCTCTCACTGCCTGTGATTAGCGTTGTGCAGTGTGGGCTTCCTGGCAGGCTCTGGCATGTGGATTTTTGAACATGCCCAGCCCATCTCTAACAACAAATTGTGCTGGCCCTCCTGTACATCAGCCCCATAAAGTAACCAGCACTGGGTTCCAATGTGCTGCCGCCGCTGCCAGGGAGACAGAGACCAGCGCTGTGAATAGCCGAGACAGGACAGCAACTCTGGTTATTCCAGCACTGGTCCACACTGGGAGGATTCCCCCATCCACCTATAATGTGTAGATGGGGGAATTGGATAATTATTTTTTTCATTCAACCTAATAGTTGAATGAAAAAATGTGATCAATGTATGGGCTGCCTAAGAGCTAAGACCAGCCATAGACAGTTTAAATCTCAGATGGTTCAGCAGGAACTGGCTGAGATTTGAACCATTAATGAGCAGATTCTCTTATGATTATCACTAGTGGTTGCTGTATAGCCACTAGTGAGAATCACTGTTTGTCGGGAGAATACAATTGCTGGGCAGGAGGGATATTCCCATCAGCACTGTCTGTTGATGGGGGAATCATGCAAGTTTCTTTCCTGCAATCTGTGGATGTAGGAAAGAAATTTGCACTGTATATTACCTGCCTAACGGAAAGTGAAAGTGTAACAGAATGGCCGGTGACACCCAGAGACTTTTGAAGGATGGGGGGTACTCGAGTGCCAGCATCACTAATGACTCTTGGGTCTAGGGTCATCCTGTGCCCCTTTTGGCATAGGGTGACTGAGAAATGATAAATTACATGGGATGGGACATTACTGATAATTCATGTTTTGCAGGATATCTTTAAATATTACAAGTTGGTAAAGTCTGACTCCGACAGGTCAATAGAGTGTTTTCATTCAATGTGGGGACACACGCTTTTGAGGTGTTAATTGAGTCTGCTCCTAGACATTCCATTGTGTGATGCTAATACTGTTTTGTGTCCATTGTGCTAATTAGGTGAGAAAGATTGAAGTTGCGCTAAATAAGAAAAGGAAAATTAATAAAGGGTGATGACCAAATGGTTTTTATACCATGTGCATAAAAAAAAAACGTCTTATTGTGAATCTGAAGTCCAAGTTTACTCAAAGGATTAATAAAAATCAAAAGAGTATAGGTGAAAAGCCAAAAAAACGTTAAAGTGTCCTTGATGGGCAGTTCTAAAAAAGAAATATGCTTAATCTGCTACAAAACTGTGAGTGTGATAAACAATAGAGGCTTACCAGAAGGCAAGCATAACGTGCTTGCGGCTACAACCCAGCCAGGGCCTTTAGGAGTCCACAGTAGGTTGATACAGCAGGAAAAGAGGTTGAAAGGTTGTGGGTAGCTCCAGGTGTATCAGCAGTTGGTTGCCGAAAAAAGGTTTTTAAATAAACATAGTGAAGTACGTCAAATAGCACATAAAACGCAATACTAAAAAAATAATATACAAATATATAATGATGTCCTAAGTTGTGACTTGAACTAACATCACCACCGTGTCACCAAATAAATTGAAGGCTTACCAGAAGCCAAATAAGTACCTCATAGGAGAGAAAGCCTTGATTCAAAGATAGCAGTGGAGCAGCTGATGTCAGGGTGTATTATAGATCCTCCGGATGTCAGCAGTGCACCGAAAACAAATAAATAGCCCACATAGTGAAGTATGCTTAAAACAGTCTTCAAGGTTTAATAAGATTGCACTTACATGTGGCATAAAGAATTAAAACATAGAGGTATAGCAGCCGGCCGGCTTACACGAACGCCCGTGTCTCTCGGATCGTCTCGTCAAAAGAACGTCAGCATGTCACCTTCCCGACGTACGTTTCGTCATAAGAAATTGACTCCGTGCCCCAGACGATGTCAATTTCTTATGACGAAACGTACGTCGGGAAGGTGACGTGCTGACGTTCTTTTGACGAGACGATCCGAGAGACACTGGCTGGGTTGTAGCCGCAAGCACGTTATGCTTGCCTTCTGGTAAGCCTCCATTGTTTATCACACTCACAGTTTTGTAGCAGATTAAGCATATTTCTTTTTTAGAACTGCCCATCAAGGACACTTTAAAGTTTTTTTGGTTTTTCACCTATACTCTTTTGATTTTTATTAATCCTTTGAGTACACTTGGACTTCAGATTCACAATAAGACATTTTTTTTTGCACATGGTATAAAAACCATTTGGTCATCACCCTTTATTAATTTTCCTTTTCCTTTTCTTATTTAGCGCAACTTCAATCTTTCTCTCCTGTATATTTTAGTGTGTGTGTAACACCTAGTGGTTGCTGCTTGTAATTATTACTATTTTTGTATGTTAGCGCGGTAATTTCTTTATATATCATTGTGCTAATTAGGTCTGCTCCTAAGACCTGTTTATTGTGTATGCTAATGACACTGATAAGATGTGGAATGTGACTTGTCAAGCTGTAGTAATTAACCCCTCTAAATGCAGAGCCAGAACGTCTGGGTAATGAGTAGTAATTAACTCATCGGAATGTCATTATCTAAAAGAATGTGTATGAAGCCCCCCATTGTGTGATGGAATGGAATATCGTAAACGGTGGTGACAGTTACAGAAAGTAAATTGTGAATGTCTTGAAAGAACAGGAGAGGGGAGGGAGACAGATGGGGGGGAGAAGGGATGGAGATAATGCAGTTCAGTGATTACAGTGTACTGCAGTCTGCAGTGCACACACTTACCCACGGTCCAGGCTAGAATCTCAGGCATCATTCACACACATGCTGCTGATTTTAATGTTTCCTGAACACACATTCCCTCTCTTCAGATACAGCACACCGAGATAGTGTGGGCTGGACTGAAAGGTGGAGGAGGAGGAGCTGTATTCCTTCCTGCTCGTATGTGAGGAGAGTGGGGGGGGAGGTGGCTGGACTCACTGGGCTGTAAAAGAGTGTCATAGACTGACACTCGGCTCAGCTTGCAGTCACCACTCTCGGAATTTACAGGCTGGTTCTCCTGTCCTAAGGACGGGAGAAATCAGTCTGTTTTTTCAGTAACTGAGATGGAGGCTTGGGCCCCCCCCTCCCCCACAGTGCTCATGGAGTCCTTTCTGCAACTCACTCTTCTCCGTGCCAATGAGGATGCAGGGGAAGTAGCAGATCGGGCGGCTGTGGTTGTGTGAACGCTTGCAATATGCAGTGTCAGCGAGCAGAGGAAGGGGGAGGAATGCCACACAGAGCTGACTGGGGACGCTCTTCCTCATAGGAGAGACTGTTACTCCAGGGGCGGCCCGAGAAAAAAAAAAAGAAAAAAAATATATATATATTTTTTTGGGGGGGCACATGGTGGGGCACAGCATAATGTTGGGGGGGTCAGGGCCCCCTCTGGCCCCCTCCTAGAGATGCCTCTGGCTGACGCCTTAAGAGTTCCCTTCACTGGAACTAAGGGGCCAAGCCCAACCCCTGAAAAACATCCCCACACCATAATCCCCCCTCCACCAAAAGGTTTGAACCAGTGCACAAAGCAAGATCCAAAAAGACATGGATGAGCGAGTTTGGGGTGGAGGAACGTGACTGGCCTGCACCTCAACCCAATAGAACACCCTTGGGATAAATTAGAATGGAGACTGAGAGCCAGGCCTTTTTTTTCAACATCAGTACCTGACCTCACAAATGCTCTTCTGGAAGAATGGTCAAACCTTCCCATAGACACTCCTAAACCTTGTGGACGGCCTTCCCAGAAGAGATGAAGCTGTTATAGCTGCAAAGGGCGGGGCCAACATAATATTGAACCCTACGAACTAATGCCGCGTACACACGATCGTTTTTTATGACGAGAAAAATGCAATTTTTTTAACATGGTCATTAAAAACGATCATGTGTGGGCTCCAGAGCGCTTTTCGCGACAAGAAAGATGGGCATTAAAAATTTATAACCTGCTCTATTTTTTCTCTCAACGTTTTTCACCTTGTCGTTTTTCTCGTCGTGAAAAATGGTCGTGTGTAGGCTTTAACGACGGGGGGAAAAAATTCACATGCTCAGAAGCAAGTTATGAGAAGGGAAATTTGCACAATCAAGCTCATAATCAAGGGTGGCGCCATCCGCATGGAACTTCCCCTTTATAGTGCCGTCGTACGTGTTGTACGTCACCGCGCTTTGCTAGAGCATTTTTTTTCACGATCGTGTGTAGGCAAGGCAGGCTTGACAAGAATCACGTCGAGAAAAACTTAGTTTTTTTCCATGACATTAAAAGCGGTCGCGTGTACACGGCAAAAGACTGGGATGCCATTAAAACTCATGTGCGTGTAAAGGCAGACGTCCCAGTACTTTTGGTAATATACTGTAGCCCTTTTTCCACAGAATGAATGTATATGCAGATCCACTGGACGAATGGGAGGCTGAAAATTTTAAATCATTTTTTTAACTTTCTAACTACTTCAGCCCCGGACCATTTTGCTGGTCAATGACCGGGCCACTTTTAGCAATTCGGCACTGCGTCGCTTTAACTGACAATTGCGCGGTCGTGCGACGTGGCTCCCAAACAAAATTGGCGTCCTTTTTCCCCCACAAATAGAGATTTCTTTTGGTGGTATTTGATCACCTCTGCGGTTTTTAGTTTTTGCGCTATAAACAAAAATGGAGCGACAATTTTGAAAAAAAATGAATATTTTTTACTTTTGCTATAATAAATATCCCCCAAAAATAAATTTTCCTCAGTTTAGGCCGATACGTATTCTTCTACATATTTTTGGTAAAAAAAATCGCAATAACCTTTTATTGATTGGTTCGTGCAAAATTTATAGCGTTTACAAAATAGGGGATAGTTTTATTGCATTTTTATTAATATATTTTTTTTACTAGTAATGGCGGCGATCAGCGCTCTTTTTGTGACTGCGACCTTATGGCGGACACTTTTGACACATTTTTGGGACCATTGGCATTTTAATAGCGATCAGTGCTATAAAAAATGCACTGATTACTGTAAACATGTCACTGGCAGGAAAGGGGTTAACACTAGGGGGTGAGGAAGGGGTTAAGTATGTTCCCTGGGTGTATTCTAACTGTAGGGGGTGGGACTGACTTGGGGAAATGACAGATCGCTGCTCATACATTGTATGAACAGAAGATCAGGCATTTCTCCCCTGACAGGACCGGGAGCTGTGTGTAACAAGCGATCGCGGGTGCCCGGCGGTGATCGCGCCCGCCGGGCAATGCATTGGCACCAGGGGCGAGCACCTCTGGCGGCACGCACGCGCCCCTAATGGCCAGAATGCGAAATGACGTATAGCTACGTGATTTCACGCAGTCGAGCCGACCTGCCGGCGGCGGCTGGTTAGCTAGTGGTTAAAAATTTTCTTTTACAATTTACAGAGAAGTGTGCGAAGAAAATTCAGGATTGCAGCATTTTCAAAGCGAAGCTGAAATCAAGAACATGGACATGACCTCCAACTAGCAGGAGGAAAGTATTATTTTCCCGACAGAGGTCATGAGTTAATTAACAGCTAGTAAATCTAAAAATGATTGGGATGAATGTATGTCTATCCTCAGAAAAGAAATGGCGGCAGGCTCAAGGGACCACTTTGTCTATTTTTCTGCTGCTAATCTTTTTTATATATATATATATATATATATATATATATATATATATATATATATATACACATATAGGCCCGGATTCACGTAGCACTTACGCCGACGTGTCTCGAGATACGCCATCGTAAGTACAAATGTGCGCCGTCGTATCTCTGCGCCGATTCCCTACGCTAGATACGTCGAAAAAAAAGGCTTCAACCGCCCGACGTAACTTGCCTACACCGGCGTATCGTGGGCGCATAGTTACGATGGACGCATCTGGCGTTCCCATTTTAAATATGCAAATGAGTAAGATACGCCGATTCACGAATGTACTTGCGCCCAGCGCATGTTTTAAGCAATTTGCATAAGGGTTACAGCCGGCGTAAAGTTATTCCTCATATAGGAGGCGCAACCCATGCAAAGGTATGGACCAGAGAACGGACGCCGTTGAATTTTTCCTCGTGTACGCCGTTTAGGTAGTACGTGAATAGGGCTGGGCGTAGGTTACGTTCACGTCGTAGGCAGTGATTTAGACTGTGAGCATGCGCACTGGGATGCGTCCAAGGTACGACGCATGCACCGTTCGTTTTTAGTACTTGTTTGAAGCTCAACCCATCGTTTGCACGGGGTCACGCTTCATTTAAATGTAACACGCCAAACTTCCAGCCCACTTTCACCTACTTTGGCTTACGCTGACGACTTTACGCTACGCCGGCGCAACGTTGGGAGCATTTGCTTTGTGAATTTCATGCTTGCCTCTCAACGTTGCGCCGGCGTAGCGTAAAGATGATACGCTACGCCCGCATGAAGATGCGCCGATGTACGTGAATCTACCCCATACTGTCTCTGGAAATGTAATGCAGTGAAATATTTACACAGGCATACCCCACTTTTAAGTACACAATTGTGTTTATTTACTAAAGCTGGCAAGCGCAAAATAAGGCTCACTTCTGCGCAGAAACCAATGAGCTTCTAGGTTTTATTACCAGGCTTAATTGAACAAGCTGGCGTTAGAAGCTTATTGCTTTCTATGCAGAAGCGAGCCTGATATTGCGATTTCCAGCTTTAGTAAATAAACCCTATTGTGTACTTAAAGGGGAGTTCCACCCACAATTTCACTTTTTGAATATAAGTACCCCTGTAATACACAAGCTTAATGTATTCTAGTAAAGTTAGTTTGTAAACTAAGGTCAGTTTTGTTAGGTTGTTACAGCATTTAGTTTATAATCTAGAAATAGACCGTGGCCATCTTAAGTGTGGGCATCATGAAGCCAGACTGTATGACTCCCTGGATTTCAGCTTTGCATATCTCGCACATGCTCAGTGCTGCACAAGCAATGTAATAGGTTTCAGTCAGGTTTGCAAGGACTACTGGGAAACATGATGCCTATCCCAGAAACCCTTGCAAATAGCCTTGTGACTTAATAGCCTAGGCTAATAAGGAGGAGGAAGTAATGAAGGACTACAAAATAAAGGTATTTACAAGCAACAAAATAAATAAAAATTGTCCATTCTGAACACTATGAGATTAGGGCATGCAGCACAGACAAACATAAAAAAATGGGTGGAACTCCACTTTAAAAGCAGGGTATGCCTGTATTTACAAAAAATTACGAAAGTGGAGCCTTACGTGTGTTTTTTTTTAAATGTTGTGTTTTAGGCCGGTTTTACATTTCAGTATGGTTAATTTTTAAATTGCTGGAAATTGATGTACAACTTTTATTTTTTTTAGCAAATAATTAAATCTGCTTGTCTCCAGCAAAAGTTCTTAATTAAATAAAAAAAAAAAAGTTTTTTTTTCCCACTATGAATATTAAATCTACAGCATAAAGCCATAAAAAACAAACCAAAAAAAACACCTTCTTCATCTTGGCTTTTCGCTCCGTTGCGAGGAGTGACGTATGCACGCCCTTGCCTGACCTACATAAATTTTCACCTGCTGACTCTTTGCATTCTGTACCTACATCTTCAACCGGCTCACATGTCAAACCTGATTTTTCGAGACTAAATAGACAAGGAGAAGAACATCTGACTGTTTTTTTTCTTCGTTTTTTTCCATTACCTTTACCTCTCATGGACTGTAAATTTTTCGTGAACTTACATCATCACCTTATCATCCTCAACTTTTGATGCAGGCTCCTGTTCTGAGGAGATGCATGGAGGGATGTCTGCAATGAAAAAATTGAATAATTCCTACTCTTGGGATCTTTGCTTCTATCAAGGTTAGTGTTACTCATCTCCTCCTAGCCAAAGCCTCTAGTTGTATTTTCTGCTTCTGATACGGTACATACTTGTATACTTAAAGCGGAGGTCCACCCGTTTTTTTTTACTTTTAGAAAATGGACACTTACCTGTCCAGCACACCCGCAATGTCAGCAGCCGAGGCTGAGCTATCGCTCAGTCCCACTGCTGCTTCCGCCACCATCCTCGGTGAGGGAATCAGAAGGTGAAGCCTTGTGGCTTCACTGCCCGATTCCCTCACTGGTCCCCGCTCTCTCCTGGGAACAGTGTTTCCCAGAAGACAGCAGGGGGTGACGTAACAAGGTTGGATTTCCAGCGGGAGTCAGAACCCGGAAGTGGGTGCAAATACCTGTCTCAGGCCCCGTACACACGGCCGAGGTTCTCGGCAGAAACCAGCGAGAAACTCGCTGGGATCCTTCTTCTGCCGAGAACCTCGGCCGTGTGTACACTCTCGGCGAGCATCCCGCCGGGAAAGCCGCCGAGAGAAAATAGAGAGCAGGTTCTCTATTTTCTCGGCGGCCCGTCAGGATTAATAGCTGGTCGCCTTCTCTGACGGGATGGTTGCCGATTCTGCCGGCCGGCCGAGAACCTCGACGGGCGGAACGATGTGTTCCGCCCGTCGAGGTTCTCGTACGTGTGTACGCCGCCTTACAGGGCCGATCCGCCCTATAGGCTCACTATGCAAGCCGCTTAGGGCCCCGCTAAGCTGCAGAGGCCCCCCCAAATAACTAGAGGCCCCACCGGTGAGAAGTCATTTTTGGCTCCTCAACCTGCTTCTCAACTCGCTGGCTGCATGGGAGAAGAGGTAAGAAGTCAGCATCCCCCACTTCTCACTTTAATGTAAGATGTAATTTCCAACAGCAGAACACCACCTCCCCCCACTTCTCAGCTTTAATATTTAACGTGACATGTCATTTTCGGCAGCCCCCCTGCTTCTCAACTTTAATGTGACATGTTATTTTACTTAGGGCCCCAGGGAGTTCAGGATCGGCATTGCCCCTCCCCCCTGAAAGGAAAGGTGCCACATGTGACACCGGAGGGGGGAGGGATCCAAAAAAACACTTTTTGTGGGAACCTCCGCTTTAACCACTTCTCTACCGCATGCCGTCATATGACGTCCTTGACTTTGTGCGGGATATCTGAATTATGGGTGCAGCCAGGGGCGGACTGACCATTCGGGCACTCGGGCACTGCCCAAGGTTCCCATGCCACTAGGGAGCCCCATCAGGGTTGCCAGCCTCAGTAAAACCAGGGACAGTATGTGTGTATGTATATTGTGTGTGTATACTGTGTATGTATACTGTATGTGTGTATATACTGTGTGGTCCCATAACCTATTGCCTGGGGGCCCCATAATCTACTATTGCCTGGGGACACCATAATCTCCTATTACCATGCAGCTACAGGGATTTTGTGCACGATAAGAATAATCCTAGAAGCAGTTCCACCGCTTGATCATTCTTTTAGGCGACGGGAGGGGACGTCTCCCCTCCTGCCCACATCTGGTGCTTCTCCGGGCTCTCCTCTGCCATCAGGGACCTATAGAAAGAATCGTCTGGCGCTTGACGACGATGACGACGATAGAGATTTCCGGTCAGTCATCTCTATGACTGTCGGAGGCCCAGGCACGACGTTATGACGTCACGCACGGGCCCCGCATGTAAACAAAGCCACGATCACGTCTGTCAGCATGAGATTGGTGATTTTTTTCCCTCAATCTCATGCTTTCAAGCCTGGAGGAGAGATGCAGGGTCTTATTAATGTTTGGGGGTTCTAAGTAATTTTCAAGAGAAGAAGTGCCAGAATAGACCCAGTATGGAAGTGGTTAAGCTTTAGTATTTAATTCAGCAAAAATGGACCAAATAATGGTGGAGTCCTTGTCTACTGCAACCAATCAGGTTCTCCATGCATTTGAGCGAACGATAGCCTAAATCTGTAAAGTTTTTTTGACAACTGGTCTAATTTTGTTTGTTAAATTTCCTTTTAAGATTTCTACAACGTGGGCAGGTTATTCTACTAAAGACCAGCAAGATAATACTTGATAAAAATATATTTAAAAAATATATAATTATTATGCACGTTGTTGAATGTTACATACTTTTATTTAGAAACGACTTGCATGGTTTGAGCTATGAAAAATGTACCAAAGAAAAAAGGAGGTGTTGTCTCTTGCAACCAATAGGATTTAGCACTCTTCACGTGTTTGAAAGAATAAAATCCTAAATCGGCTTAGCTGCATGTCCCAAATATTAGCTCATCTCTCTAAAATGTAGGTTCTGTATTAACATTTTTAGACTAAGGTTGGTGGACACTTGACCATTTTCAAACCAAGGGTATAAGTATGGAGTTACCCCCTTTCTTTGCACATCTAATAGCCTCCACTCTTCAAGGAAGGCTTTCCGCAAGAGTTTGGAGAGTGTCTGTCAGAATTTGTGCTCCCTTAGCCAAAGGGACATTTATGAGGTCAAGTAGTGGCATTGGAGTAGAAGACCTGGCTCACAATTGGCAATCTAATTCATCTCATAGAGAAGTCTTTCTCAACCTTTTCAACACAGAAGAACCCTAAAAGCCCATACACACAATCAGACTTTTTGACAACAATTGTCCAACGGACATGTTTTATCGGACAATCCAACCGCGTGTATGCGTTATCGGACAAATGTTCGCTCTGCATGCTCTCAAACTTTTTGGCAACAAATGGTATCAGTGGGAAGTTATCTAAGAATCAGAAATTGCTTGATGCTCAATGAACCCCTAGCAACCTCTGGAGGAACCTAAGGGTTCCATGGAACCCTGGTTGAGAAACCCTGCCATAGGTGTTGCAAATTGTTGGGTTTATGGCTCTGTAAAGTCTAGTGGAGGTTCACCCTAATTTCTCACTTAATATTAATAAAACTGCCTTCCATTCAACATAACAAATCTGTGGGTTTTTTTTTTTTTTGCTTAAGGCTTACCTTTTTTTCCGTTTCATTGCGGCCTGTCAATCATTTTCCAACGCGGGGGAATGGGCGTGCCTATCGCTTTTCCCCCGACGGCGCTGTCTCCTGGGAATCAGTCCTGACGTTCCCAGGAGACGCTCTCTGATCAAATCCCGCGATATTTCGGCGGTGCAGAAATCGGACCCGCGTCACTTCCGGTGCTCGTACGTCTGGGTCCACGGCGCATGCACTGCGCATGCGCAGACGCTTTTTCGGTCCGTGAAACTCATAGGCTCGGGTGGGCGGGCGGAGGCGGAGAAGGATTCTAAATTACATCACCGCCAGCACAGCACAGCACAGCACATGCACGGGATACAGCGGTGAATGCTGGGACGCCAGCATTCACCGTATCCTGGAAATGAATACTGCTGGGCTTCAACGTGCCCAGCGTGCCCTAATTAAAAATGACAACTGCCTGGACCACATTATATAAAATATCTTTTGGAGCTAAAAGATCATGCTGATGGCGAAAACAGTGGGACACACGGGCTGCGAGTTATGGAAGGTAAGAGGGGCACAATAATAATAATAAAAAAAAAATTATAATCGATGGAACCCCCGCTTTAAGTTCCTTAACACCAAACTGGTCAAGCCATGTGTTGATGGAGCTGGCTTTGTGCACAGAGGCGCATATATGCTAGAACCTCATAAAGCATTCCTTTCCAAAACTGTTGCCCCACATCTGGACGCACACAATTGTCTAAAATGACTTAGCATGCGATTGTATGTCGATGGATATTGCATGGCTTTATGCTCGATTTTATGCATCTGGTTTTGGAACAGTATATCCAGTAAACTCAAGTGATGTGATAGTCCAGGCAACCTCAAGTGGTGTGATGGTCCAGGCAACCTCCAGTGGTGTGATGGTCAGGCAACCTCAACTGGTGTGATGGTCCAGGCAACCTCAACTGGTGTGATGATCAGGCAACCTCAAGTGGTGTGATGGTCAGGCAACCTCAACTGGTGTGATGGTCCAGGCAACCTCAACTGGTGTGATGATCAGGCAACCTCAAGTGGTGTGATGGTCAGGCAACCTCAAGTGGTGTGATGGTCAGGCAACCTCAAGTGATGTAATGCACAGGCAACCTCAACTGGTATGATGGTCAGGCAACCTCAAGTGGTGTGAGATTTTCAGGCAACCTCAAGTGGTGTGATGGTCAGGCAACCTCAAGTGGTGTGATGATCAGGCAACCTCAAGTGGTGTGATGGTCAGGCAACCTCAAGTGATGTAATGCACAGGCAACCTCAAGTGGTGTGAGATGGTCAGGCAACCTCAAGTGGTGTGATGATCAGGCAACCTCAAGTGGTGTGATGGTCAGGCAACCTCAAGTGATGTAATGCACAGGCAACCTCAAGTGGTGTGAGATGGTCAGGCAACCTCAAGTGGTGTAAAGGTCCAGGAAACCTCAAGTGGTGTGATGGTCAGACAACCTCAAGTGGTGTGATGGTCAGACAACCTCAAGTGGTGTAATGGTCAGGCAACCTTAAGTGGTGTGATGGCCAGGCAACCTCAAGTGGTGTGATGGTCAGGCAACCTCAACTGGTGGATGGTCAGGCAACCTCAACTGGTGGATGGTCAGGCAACCTCAAGTGGTGTGATGGTCAGGCAACCTCAAGTGGTGTGAGATGGTCAGGCAACCTCAAGTAGTGTGATGGTCAGGCAACCTCAACTAATGTGATGGTCAGGCGTTCATAAACGTTTGACCATATAGAGTATTTAGTATGTTGCCCTAGTTGAAGGAAGCAGCCCATTAGTTCTAAATCCCTTTTGGACTACATGTTCTGATAAATTACTTTCGGTAATGATGACATGTCATTAACCATTAAAAAATAATTATTGAAGCTTTAGGAAAAGGCGGTGCTACGTTTCAGGAACCTGCTTCTTGCGTAAAACCACTGCTGGTTACATTTTACAGTGCTCAGATGTATTTACCTGTAGTCCTCATCATCGAAATGGTCAAAAACTCAATAATCTAATAACAATAATGTTCCTACCTGTAATCCTCGTCATCGAAATGGTCAAGAACTCAATCATCTCTCCCTCTTCATACGCCATATTGGAGTTATTGTAGGACCTCCAGTACGAGAGTAATATTTTGCCTTCTGCCCAAATGCTAAGTGTAAGCTGCAGCTCCAAGCTCCTCGTGTGGCAACCACAACTTTAATCTATCCTGTTCCTATTGGTGTCATTAATCTAACAAGGAAAACTCGTTGTAGCAGTTTGTAAATGTGATGGCTTGTTATATATTGTAGAAAGCTGTCTACTAAGGGCAGGTCCCGGTGTCTGCCTCCCTCCCTCTTAAATATTTTGAAAGTCAGGTAACAGTTGAAGGATAACTCAAGCCGAGACTTTTAGGTGTCGGATAAAATATGGAAACTGTTGTCCCGGTTGATGACTGCTGGGCAAGTCATCATTAACAGGGTCCCTATTCAAGACCGATTACTACTGGCCAGGATAAATTGTCTTCGGAGCACTATCTCCTGCAAGGGCTGGTAACTGGCTCCCCTACTCCTGCACAGCCAGGCAACACGCATTTTCCGCCTGCATCCAAACACAAGGGGCTAGATTCACATAGATCAGCGGATCTTTTGATCCGCGTGATCTATCTTTTTTATGATCCGCCTGCGCCAGTTTTTGAGGCAAGTGCTGTATTCAGAAAGCACTTGCCTCGTAAGTTGCCCTGGCGGATCGTAAATCCCCCAGGGGAATGCAAATTCCGTGGCTAGGGGGAGTTTACGTTTTAAATCACGCGCGTCCCCGCGCCGATCGTACTGCGCATGCGCCACCGGCTAAATTTCCCAGCATGCATTGCCTCAAATGACGTCGCAAGGACGTCATTGTTTTCAACGTTAACGCTATTAACGTATGGCCGTATTGCCGAACGACTTACGTAAACGACGTAAAAAAATCAAAATTTGACGCGGGAACGACGGCCATACTTAACATAGGATACGCCGCACTTACCCCGCATATAGCAGGAGTAACTATCCGCCGGAAAAAGTCAAACGCAAACCACGTAAAAGAAAAGCGACGGCCGGGCGTTCGTTTCTAAATCGACGGTTCTCCTCATTTGCATATTCGTCGCGTATAATAACAGAAGCGCCACCTAGCGGACGGCGGGAGATTGCAGCCTAAGATCCGACAGTGTAACTCACTTACACCAGTCGGCTCTAAGGGAGATCTATGCGGAACCTGATTCGAGGAATCAGCCGCATTGATCCGAGCGTCGGATCTCACAGATACGACGGTGTATCAGTAGATACACCGTCGTATCTCTATGTGAATCTACCCCAAGAAGTCAGTCCCTTGGCTTAGTTTTGATGTTTTATTAGGGGTAACAACTTGGATGGGGTGAAGGGATTTATGGGA
This sequence comes from Rana kukunoris, assembly GCA_029574335.1. NCBI lineage: Eukaryota > Metazoa > Chordata > Amphibia > Anura > Ranidae > Rana > Rana kukunoris. The sequence continues at coordinate 125,023 of JAJQKJ010002157.1, forward strand.
TGCCCAGCTTGAATCAAAGAACAACAATAGAGGACAACCTTAGACACGTGCGCTTCGTTTCGTTCCGAATTGAAATTATGTCAAATTTTACGTTATTCTAATAACAATAGTAACTATTTTAATCCGAAATAACAAAACAAAATTTCGGATGAAATTTAAATTCGAAACGTTTTCGAATTTACATTAGAATACAGTGGAACCTTTGATTACGAGCATAATCCAGTAGAATGCTTGTAATCCATATCAAAGCGAGTTTCTCCATAGAAGTAAATCAAACAAAAATAATTCATTCCACATTGACTTCTATAGCATGCAATACCGCTTATGGCCAGAGGTGGGGGGTGACGGAGAGCCTCTGCAGATCTCGGAAACCCTGAAAAAGGTTCGGAAACACTGGGGAACAGAGTATTTCAGAGTATTTCCGAAAGACTCGGAACGACTTTGAACCGTTCCGAGTGTCACCGGCGCCCCCGCAGCTCTGGCCAAATGCAAGACAACACTCGTAAACCGAGTCAGAATTTTTTTTTTAAAGTTGTTTGTTATTTAAAACGTTCGTTAACCGCGTTCCACTGTAGTTTTTAAATTTGAATAGATTTAGAATTCGAATAGTTTTCTAATTGAATTTAAATTTCTAAATAGAATAAAATAGAATAGAAAATAAAGGAATTGAATAGAATAGAAAATAAAATAATAGATTAGAAAATAAAAGTGCTAAACTTGTACTCATCACTTCGCCGCTTTAACTGACAATTGCGTGGTCGTGCGACGTGGCGTCCTTTTTTCCCCACAAATAGAGCTTTCTTTTGGTGGTATTTGATCACCTCTGCGGTTTTAATTTTTTGCGCTATAAACAAAAATAGAGCGACAATTTGGAAAAAAAAACAATGGTCCAGATTCAGATACAATTACATTGGCGCAGAGTATCAGAGATACACTACGCTGCCGTATTTTACGGTACGGCAGCGTAGTGTATTTCTCGCCGCGTAATCGAAATACGCGATTAGGGGGGCGTGAAGCATTTAAATTAGGCGCGTCCTCGCGGCGATCGAACTGCGCATGCTCCGTTCAGAAATTTCCCGCCGTGCATTGCGCGAAGTAACGTCGATACGTCATTCGTTGTTTGAGTAGCGTCATTTACGGACATTCCTATTCCCGGACGTTTTACGTCAAAAATAAAAAAAGACGTTGGAAAACGTTGATATTCGACGCGGGAACGACCGCCATACTTAACATGGGCTGTCTATAATTAGACCAGCAAAAAGCTGGTATAGTTTTACACAGTAAAAAGATGACTAAAGGTGCCTAAGAGATTGCGATTGACGTTCGTAATTTCGTGGATAGTCGGCAAAATCTCATTTGCATACCCCGACGCGGAAAACGACGGGAACTCCACCCAGCGGCCGCAATTTTATTGCAGCGTAGATCCGAAGGCGTACGAACACGTAAACCAGTCGGATTGAAGCCCGCAGCCGTAATTTCATGGTTTGAGGTTTCAGAGTAGTGAAAAAACGCGCGTAATTCGAAAGTACTCCAGTCTAACGCGAGATAGACAGGCGTAATCGCTCTGTGAATCTGGCCCAATATTTTTTACTTTTTGCTATAATAAATACCCCCAAAAATATATATAAAAAAACATATTTTTTCCTCAGTTTAGGTCGATACGTATTCTTCTACTTATTTTTGGTACAAAAAAATCGCAATAAGCGTTTATCGATTGGTTTGCGCAAAATGTATACCGTTTACAAAATAGGGGATAGTTTTATTGCATTTTTAATAATATTTATTATTTTTTATTTTTTTACTACTTATGGCGGACACATCGGACAATTTTGACACATTTTTGGGACCATTGTCATTTTTTACAGCAAAAAGTGCTATAAAAATGCACTTATTACTGTGAAAATGACAATTGCAGTTTAGGAGTTAACTACTAGGGGGCGCTGCAGTGGTTAAGTGTGACCTCATATTTGTTTCTAACTGTAAGGGGGCAGGGCTGGACGTGTGACGTCACTGATGGTCTTTCCCTATATCAGGAAACAGATGATCAATGACACTGCCACTGTGAAGAACGGGGAAGGTGTGTTTACACTCACCTCTCCAGTGACCGATCGCGGGACACCGGCAGTGATTGGGTCCGCGAGTCCCACGGGCGCGGAGCTTTCGGAGTAGGGCTCTTAAAGAGGATGTACTTGTACGTGCCTGTGACCAGCCGTGCCATTCTGCTGACGTATATCGGCATGAAGGGGTCCTTAAGTGGTTAATTGATTTGCACAAAAGTTATAGCGTCTACAAAATAGGAGTGAGTGAGAGTAAAAGTGAGAAAAACGTATAGAGCGAACTCAATCGCCTCTGGGCGCTGTTTCCATCCCTTAGATAAGGAGATACCGTTCGTAATGGAGATAGCACATTCATCACGCTGTAACAGACAGAAAAGCGCAAAAACTCTTTTACTAACACGAAATTTGCTGGCAAAATGAACACAGGGGGTGAACCTTCCAAGAGGTCAAGTGGTTAAGCTGTTGTTCTGGTTTCCTCATTGTGTTTCATGTTTTGGTAAATACCTTTAGGATATGAATACCTTTCCAACGTAAAGTAGATACTAAACCCCCGTGTATCCTAAACAATTACCTTTATGTTCACAAAATACAGTTTTTTTCCATTATCTCACAAAGACATTTTTAGACAACTGAGGTCCTGTTTCAACAACAGAAGTTCCTCTAACTCGGTGTAGATCAGGAGTAGGTAACATTTCCGAGGTTGAGATCTATGTGGACAATATGTAGGAATTCAAAGAATCCTCGGGGGGGGGGGGGGGGGGGGGTCGCTCTTTTGTTGTTTATAGGGACATCAATTGAATTTGTGTACAATGTCGCATGACCGCGCAATTGTCAGGTAACCACTTAACGCCCCGCTGCACGACTATGTACGTCCACAGAATGGCACGTACAGGCAGATGGGCGTACATATACGTCCCTGCCTTCTAGCGGGTCGGGGGTGCGATCGGGACCCCCCCCCCCCCCGCTACGTGCGACGGTCGCTAAGTGTCTGGGAGTGATCCGGGATGAGGGGGGCGGCTGTTTGTTTTTGTCCGCCCCCTCGCGATTGCTCCAAGCCAATCCGCTTCCTCCTCTGCCTGAACTGTAAACACAGGCAAGGAGGAAGTGATGTCACCTCTCCTCCCGTGAGGCGGAGGAGAGGAGACATCACACAGTGAGTAGCACAAGCACTACACTAACACCACAAACATAGGCACACAAATCCCCCCCCCCCCCAGTCACACCCCGATCACCCCCCCCCCCCCCCAGCCCCCTGTCACAGTGTCATTAAATAGCAGTGATCATTTATTTACTGATCACTGCATTTAGTCTAGAAGACCCGGCGCATCACGGATCACGGTAAATTGCCGCTGATAGCGGCCGTTTACCACGTGATCGCGCCGTCAAATGACGGCGCGATCACTTGTAAACAAACCGGCGTCATTTGACGCCGGTTCCTCCCTCCCTCTCCTCCCTCTGCTTTCTGTACAGTGTGAGAGGAGAGGGGGGGGAGCGGGGTGTCAGCAGCTGAGCTGTGGCTGGATCTGTGACAAATGCAGTCACAGATCCAGCAATCCCTTAAAACATCCCAGCTCTGCAATCCCCAGTACACAGCAATCCCCCCAGTACCCAGCATTACCCCAGTACCCAGCATTACCCCAGTACCCAGCATTACCCCAGTACCCCACAATACCCCAGTACCCCACATTACCCCAGTACCCCACAATACCCCAGTACCCTGCATTATCCCAGTACCCCACAATACCCCAGTACCCTGCATTACCCCAGTACCCCACAATACCCCAGTACCCCACAATACCCCAGTACCCTGCATTACCCCAGTACCCCACAATACCCCAGTACCCCACAATACCCCAGTACCCCACAATACCCCAGTACCCCAATACTCTGCAATACCCCAGTACCCCAATACTCTGCAATACCCCAGTACCCCAATACTCTGCAATACCCCAGTACCCCAATACCCCAATACTCTGCAGTACCCCAATACTCTGCAGTACCCCAATACTCTGCAGTACCCCAAAACTCTGCAGTACCCCAGTACCCCAATACTCTGCAATACCCCAGTACCCCAATACTCTGCAATACCCCAGTACCCCAATACTCTGCAAAACCCCAGTACCCCAATACTCTGCAGTACCCCAGTACCCCAATACTCTGCAATACCCCAGTACCCCAATACTCTGCAATACCCCAGTACCCCAATACTCTGCAAAACCCCAGTACCCCAATACTCTGCAAAACCCCAGTACCCCAATACTCTGCAAAACCCCAGTACCCCAATACTCTGCAATACCCCAGTACCCCAATACTCTGCAGTACTCCAGTACCCCAATACTCTGCAGTACTCCAGTGCCCCAATACTCCAGTACCCCAATACCCCAATACCTCAGTACCCCAATACCGCAATACCCTGTGCGATACCCTGAAATGCCCAAATACTCTGAAATACCCAAATACTCTGAAATACCCAAATACTATCGCCTATGGGGATTTTTAGGTAGCGAAGTTTGGCGCCATTCCATGAGCGTGCGCAATTTTGAAGTGTGACATGTTGGGTATCTATTTACTCGGCGTAACTTCAGCTTTCACATTATGAAAAAAAATTGGGCTAACTTTACTGTTTTTTTTTTCTTTTTTAGCACAAAACTGTTTTTTAAAAAAAACACGCGTTCAAAAAATTTCTACGAAAATACCGTGCGAGATAAAAAGTTGCAACGGCCGCCATTGTATTCTCTAGGGTCTTTGCTAAAAAAGCATATATAATGTTTTGGGGTTCTATGTAATTTACTAGCAAATAAATTATGATTTTTAGGAGAGAAATGTCAGAATTGGTCTGGGTGTTCCAGAACGCCTGATGGCGCTCCCTACATGTTGGGCCTCTGTATGTGGCCACGCTGTGTAAAAGTCTCACACATGTGGTTTCGCCATATATTAGGGAGGAATAGCAGAATGTGTTTTGGGGTGTAATTTGTGGTATGCATATGCTGTGTGTGAGAAATAACCTGCCAATATGACAGAAACAAGTTTTTTTTTTTTTTTTACAGAATTTTCAGTCGTTTTTCTTTTATAGCGCAAAAAATAAAAAACCCAGAGGTGATCAAATACCACCAAAAGAAAGCTCTATTTGTGTGAAAAAAAGGACACAAATTTCAATTGGGTAGAATGTTGTATGACACAACACAGGACTAAAAATTCAAGGGAATTTAAACTGGGATAGTTGGCAAGTATGAGGCAGCTGCTTTGGCCCCACAACAATGACAGGGCCCAGGTCAGCTTCCCCTTTTGCTCTGCCTTAAAGACGGCGCTGCCCAGTGTCCTCTTCTCCATGGAGTCTGGCCGTTGATTGGATAGATTGATAGCAGCACAGCCATTGGTTTGCGCTGCTGTCAATCACATCCAATGACACGGCCGTAGGTGGGCGGGACTGAGTCATACATGCTGTGTCTATGGACGCAGTGTGTATGACAGGGAGCGTGCCCACAAGCTAACCCCCTTGGAAGAGAGCTTCCCAGAAGCTTAGCTGATGCCGGGAGGAGCCGAAACAGCCGCCGATGGACCCGAGAACAGCGGGATCGGGGGCCAATCTGTGCAAAACGAACTGCACAGTGGAGGTAAGTATGACATGTTTGTTTAAAAAAAACAAAAAACACATACAAACCCTTTAAGTGGGCAAATCCATCCAGTCCTTAAGTGGTTAATCAGGGCTGGGCAAGGCAAGTCCCTCTCAGGCTCTCATGTCTTATACAACTTGTGATGTGTGTTTGTACTTACAGTTTTGCTTCAGACTCCACTACCAGATGCGGGTTGTCACTTGCCACACGTTGCGGAGTGTCACCTGCCACGACGACACCTACCACGACGACACCTGCCACACGTTGCGGATTTTCACAATGTCACCTGCCACACGTTGCGTGTTGTCACTTGCCACACATTGCGTATTGTCACTTGCCACATGTTGCGGATTGTCACCTGCCACATGTTGTGGATTGTCATCTGCCACACGTTGCGGATTGTCACTTGCCACAACGTCACCTGCCACACGTTGCGGATTGTCACTTGCCACATGTTGCGGATTGTCACTTGCCATGACATCACCTGCCACACGTTGCGAATTGTCACCTGCCACACGTTGCGTATTGTCACTTGTCACCACGTCACCTGCCACACATTGCGTATTGTCACTTGCCACACATTTCGGATTGTCACCACGTCACCTGCCACACGTCACTTGCATGTGTCCCAGATTTCAAGGCAGGCAGCAGAGAAATAATGTAATCTCTCTGCTGCACAGTGAGGGCGGAACTGTGGTGATGCAGGAGGGCGGGCGGTGAAAGATGACATCATCTCTCTGCTCCCCTCCGCTCTTACTGCTCCCGCCCCCCCAACGTGTGACAGGTGACAATCCGCAACCTGTGGCAGGTGACAATCTGCAACGTGTGGCAGGTGACGTCATGGCAAGTAACAATCCGCAACATGTGGCAAGTGACAATCCGCAACGTGTGGCAGGTGATGTCGTGGCAAGTGACAACCCGCAACATGTGGCAAGTGACAATCCGCAACGTGTGGCAGGTGATGTCGTGGCAAGTGACAACCCGCAACATGTGGCAAGTGATAATCCGCAACGTGTGGCAGGTGACGTTGTGGCTAGTGACAATCCGCAACGTGTGGCAGATGACAATCCGCAACGTGTGGCAGGTGACGTCGTGGCAAGTAAAATCTGCAACATGAGGCAAGTGACAATCCGCAACGTGTGGCAGGTGATGTCATGGCAAGTGACAATCCGCAACATGTGGCAAGTCATAATCCGCAACGTGTGGCAGGTGACGTTGTGGCTAGTGATGAGCGGAATACGCCATATTCGATTTCGCAATATTTCGCGAATATTTCGAAGAATATTCGCGAATATTCGTTAATATCGAATATTCGTGATATTTTATATAAAAAAAAAAAATTGCGAAATTTCGCTATTTTTTTTTGGATAAAATATCACGAATATTCGATATTTACGAATATTCGATATATTTTATAAAAAAAAAAAAAAATTGCGAAATTTTGCATATGCGAAAGCGAAAATGATTGCGAAATTTCGCTGTTTTTTTTTGGATAAAATATCACAAATATTCGATATTTACGAATATTCGCTATATTTTATAAAAAAATAAAAATAGCAAAATTTCGCTAGTGCGAATGCGAAATTGATTGCGAAATTTGAAAAAAATATGAATATTCGAAATAGCGAATATTCGCCGCGATATTCGAGTTATTCGCGAATACTCGAATATGCAATATTCGTAGCGAATATTCGCAATGCGAATATTCGTGAACAACACTAGTTGTAGCAAGTGACAATCCGCAACATATGGCAAGTGACAATCCGCAACGTGTGGCAGGTGACAATCCGCAACGTGTGGCAGGTGACGTTGTGGCAAGTAAAATCCGCAACATGTGGCAAGTAACAATCCGCAACGTGTGGCAGGTGATGTCATGGCAAGTGACAATCCGCAACATGTGGCAAGTCATAATCCGCAACGTGTGGCAGGTGACGTTGTGGCAAGTGACAATCCGCAACATGTGGCAAGTAACAATCCGCAACGTGTGGCAGGTGACGTCGTGGCAAGTGACAATCCGTAACGTGTGGCAGGTGACAATCCGCAACGTGTGGCAGGTGACGTTGTGGCAGGTGACAATCCGCAACATGTGGCAAGTGACAATCCGCAACGTGTGGCAGGTGACGTTGTGGCAAGTGACAATCCGCAACATGTGGCAAGTGACAATCCGCAACGTGTGGCAGGTGACGTTGTGGCAGGTGACAATCCGCAACATGTGGCAAGTGACAATCCGCAACGTGTGGCAGGTGACGTTGTGGCAGGTGACAATCCGCAACATGTGGCAAGTGACAATCCGCAACGTGTGGCAGGTGACGTTGTGGCAAGTGACAATCCGCAACATGTGGCAAGTGACAATCCGCAACGTGTGGCAGGTGACGTTGTGGCAAGTGACAATCCGCAACATGTGGCAAGTGACAATCCGCAACGTGTGGCAGGTGACGTTGTGGCAAGTGACAATCCGCAACATGTGGCAAGTGACAATCCGCAACGTGTGGCAGGTGACGTTGTGGCAGGTGACAATCCGCAACATGTGGCAAGTGACAATCCGCAACGTGTGGCAGGTGACGTTGTGGCAGGTGACAATCCGCAACATGTGGCAAGTGACAATCCGCAACGTGTGGCAGGTGACGTTGTGGCAGGTGACAATCCGCAACATGTGGCAAGTGACAATCCGCAACGTGTGGCAGGTGACGTTGTGGCAAGTGACAATCCGCAACATGTGGCAAGTGACAATCCGCAACGTGTGGCAGGTGACGTTGTGGCAAGTGACAATCCGCAACATGTGGCAAGTGACAATCCGCAACGTGTGGCAGGTGACGTTGTGGCAAGTGACAATCCGCAACATGTGGCAAGTGACAATCCGCAACGTGTGGCAGGTGACGTTGTGGCAGGTGACAATCCGCAACATGTGGCAAGTGACAATCCGCAACGTGTGGCAGGTGACGTTGTGGCAGGTGACAATCCGCAACATGTGGCAAGTGACAATCCGCAACATGTGGCAAGTGACAATCCGCAACGTGTGGCAGGTTGCCGGACCCTGTCACCAGTGCTGTCGCGGCTGCACAGTAAGGGCTGAACTGTGGCGATGCAGGAGGGCGCGGGCGGTCATAGATGACATCATCTCTCTGCTCCCCTCCGCCGCGCTCACTGCTCCTAATATTCCCCCGACCCCCGCCACCTGCGAGTGTTCTGTGGCTGCCTGTCACCACTAACAGCACTCCTCACAGGCAGCGGCGCTGGCTCTCCTCACAGGCAGCGCTCACTTGCTGGCTACTTCCCCCGCCAGGCTGCGAGTGTCCCCACAGGCAGCGGAGCGGGTTGGCTGGCGGGCTTCAGTTTGCCGCCCCCCTAAACATGCCGCCTGGTACCATGGTACCACCCGCTCCCATCACAGGGCCGGCCCTGCTACTGGGCACTTAAACCCACCTCCTGTCTAGACCAATTTTCAGCTTTCAGTGCTCTCACATTTTGAATGACAATTACTCAGTCATGTAATACTGTACAAATAATTTTTTTGTCCTTTTTTCCCCACAAATAGAGCTTTCTTTTGGTGGTATTTGATTACCTCTGGGTTTTTAATTTTTTGCGCTATAAATGAAAAAAGACTGAAAATTTAAAAAAAAAAATGTCTTCTGTTTCTGTGATAAAATTTAGCAAATTATTAATTTTTCTTCATAAATTTTGGACACAATTTATACTGCTACATATCTTTGGTAAAAATAACCTAAATTAGTGGATATTATTTGGTCTTTGTGAAAGTTAGAGAGTCTACAAGCTATCGTGCCAATCAAAAAAAATGTATCACATCTGATGTATTGGTGGCCTATCTCAGACAGATGCCACTAATACGTGGCACCGATGACAGATGGCACTAATACGTGGCACTGATGACACTGATGTGGCACTGATGACAGATGGCACTGATACGTGGCACTGATGACACTGATGTGGCACTGATGACAGATGGCACTAATATGTGGCACTGATGACACATGACACTGATAACCGTAGACACGTGACACTGACAGGTGGCACTGATGACAGATGGCACTGACAGATGGCACTGGGAACAGGTGGCACTGGGGACAGATGGCACTGATAGGTGGCACTGGGGACAGATGGCACTGATAGGTGGCACTGGGGACAGATAGCACTGGGGACAGATGGCACTGATAGGTGGCACTGAGGACAGATGGCACTGGGGACAGATGGCACTGATAGGTGGCACTGAGGACAGATGGCACTGGGGACAGAGGGATTTGAAGCAGGGCAGAAGACACCACTATGACACACTATGTGTTTTCTTTGAAGGCTTTTTTTTTAACCACATCAAGCCCACGCTATAGACGAAAGACATCTACAGCACAGCGCTCAATTGCCGGGAGGGCGCCCCTGGAAGTCCTCCTGTTTACTTGTTCCCCGCGCGCCGCGGGCGCGCATCGGCGAACATTTGTGTTGCCCGTGTCCCTTGGACACAGCCAATCACAGATCGTGCTAAATGGCCAGTCACAGCAGCCATTTATCACTAGATCAGCGCGTCCAATGAGAGATATTCTCAAATGTAAACATATAAGATCATCTCTCATTGCCGGCTATTCCTCCTCACACAGAGACCGCGTGTGAGGAGGGAGAGCGACCTGTGCTGCAGATCTGTGAGTGAACACAACATAAAACCTCTATCAGTGCCACTTTTCCAGAGACAGAAGACATTGGTGGAGGAAACAGAGAAAAAAAACATCAGCAGAGGAAGCAGAGAAAGAAGATATTGGTGGAGGAAACGGAGAAAGAAAACATCAGCGGAGGAAGCCGAGAAAGTCATTGGTAGACATGTGCATTCGTTTTCGTTAGAATGCATTTTCGTCTGAAAATCTGGATTTTTCGTTATCGTTTTAACAAACGATAATGAAAGCGCAAGAAACGAAAACCGAAAGATCCGACATAAAAAATGCTTTATTTTCGTTTTCGTTGCAGTAAAAATTCGATATAGAGAGATTCGACATTATAGAGAAAAGATTCGACATCATAGAAAAAAGATTCGACATTATAGAAAAAAGATTCAACGTCATAGAGAAAAGATTCGACATTCTAGAGAAAAGATTTGACATCATAGAGAAAAGATTTGACATCATAGAGAAAAGATTCGGCACTATAGAGAAAAGATTCCACATTATAGAGAAAAGATTCAACATTATAGAGAAAAGATTCGACACTATAGAGAAAAGATTCGACATCATAGAGAAAAGATTCAACATTATAGAGAAAAGATTCGACACTATAGAGAAAAGATTCGACATCATAGAGAAAAGATTCAACATTATAGAGAAAAGATTCGACATCATAGAGAAAAGATTCGACATCATAGAGAAAAGATTTGGCACTATAGAGAAAAGATTCGACATCATAGAGAAAAGATTCGACACTATAGAAAAAAGATTCGACATCATTGAGAAAAGATTCAACATTATAGAGAAAAGATTCGACATCATAGAGAAAAGATTCGACATCATAGAGAAAAGATTCGGCACTATAGAGAAAAGATTCGACATCATAGAGAAAAGATTCGACATCATAGAGAAAAGATTCAACATTATAGAGAAAAGATTCGACATCATAGAGAAAAGATTCGACATTATAGAGAATAGATTCGACACTATAGAGAAAAGATTCGACATCATAGAGAAAAGATTCGACATCATAGAGAAAAGATTTGGCACTATAGAGAAAAGATTCGACATCATAGAGAAAAGATTCGGCATCATAGAGAAAAGATTCGACATCATAGAGAAAAGATTCAACATTATAGAGAAAAGATTCGACACTATAGAGAAAAGATTCGACATCATAGAGAAAAGATTCAACATTATAGAGAAAAGATTCGACATCATAGAGAAAAGATTCGGCACTATAGAGAAAAGATTCAACATCATAGAGAAAAGATTCGACATCATAGAGAAAAGATTGAACATTATAGAGAAAAGATTCGACATCATAGAGAAAAGATTCGACATTATAGAGAAAAGATTCGACACTATAGAGAAAAGATTCGACATCATAGAGAAAAGATTCGACATTATAGAGAAAAAATTTGACACTATAGAAATAATAGATTCGACATTACAGAGAATAGATTTCGATTTATGAGAAAATAGATTGGACATTATTACTAGTCATACAACATTAGAATTCTTGTAGGCGGAATATTCGAACGGAAATGTACGATTCGACGTAAAGTTTCGACGTTCCGTCGAATATTCTTTTGACCATTCGACAGAAAACAAGTATTATTGGATTTTCGGACGAAAGCTATTCCCCAATGAAAAACGAAATAAATCAAAACAATTTTCAGGAGTAACTAAATAAAATGTATTTTCCAAACTAAAACCAAAAAACGAAACAAAATATTCCAGTCTGCACATGTCTAGTCATTGGTGGAGGAAACGGAGAAAGAAGACATTGGTGGAGAAACCAGAGAAAAAAAAGACATCGGTGGAGACAGCAGAGAAAAAAGACATTAGAGTAGTAAGCAGAAAAAGAAGACATCAGCAGAGGAACCAGAGAAAGAAGGTTCAGGAGGGGGGCGCTTGCTCGTTCACCCCTTTCCTGACCTGCCAGGCTGCATGCTTGGATAAGGGTTCAGAGTGGGGGGCTACAATATATGAGATTTTTCGTATTGGGTTTAATACCGCTTTAAAGTAATTGGGGGGGGCTGTATAGGCACTCGATCACTTTTACATCGTAGGGAATCCCCAGCTGTAAAAAATGATGTCTGTGTCATGGCTGCAGCTGCTCCCATCGAGGATGTACCGGTCCGCTCTAAGGACTGGAAGCGGTTAATAAATCACTTTGATCTTTGAGTACGTTGGGTTAGTTAATGCCCCCATGTCATGATTAACAGAGTCCAAACCCATGGAAAATAAGATGTACTGCCAGCTACACAAGACCTTCACACCTCGTTGGCTGCTCTTCCATTTTTGCTCTTTTAATGACTAACTTATGCTAAAAGCCTCCTTTCACCGACGCGTTTCATCTAGTTACAGCTGAACCCCAGGTAGATATAAAAGACGCCGATTATTTCAGCTCTGCGTTCATTATTACATCATTAAAGGGGTGTTCCAGCCGCGATTTTTTTTTTTTTTTAAAGTCAGCAGCTACTAACAGTGTAGCTGCTGACTTTAAATAAGGACACTTACCTTGTCCTACTTGCCCGCGCTGATGGCCCCCCCCGATGCCGGTCCCACGATCGCTCCGGGTCCCGCGCCGCCATTCACACTATGGGAAACGGGCAGTAAAGCCGTACGGCTTCACTGCCCATTTCCTAGTGCGCCTGCGTGAGTCTCACGCTGGCTTGTTAATGGGCGGCTGCTCTCTGAGAACACACACAGTTCCCAGAAAGCAGCGCGCCCCATTCACAAGGAGAAGAAGAAAGGAGACCGCGGTGTGGAAGAGGCAGATTACAGACTTCCGCATAGCAACATGTATTTCTGGTGAGTATTTTTTTTTTTTTTCAGTTTTTTTTTTATTTAATTATTTTAAGTAATATGGGCAAATATTGTTTTCCTGGGTGGAACTCCGCTTTAAATGGGAATTGTGTTTAACTGCATGCAGTGCTATACCCTGAGTATTAGGCCGCTTTCACACCTGAGTATTTTGTCGCCTGAAGCATGAAGCTCCAAAACACTAGAGGGGAAAAAATCCATTATTCTCAATGGAGACGGTTCACATCGCCACTCCAAAACGCCTGACGCCGAACGCCTGAAGCTCAAACAAGTCCCGGACCCTTTTTTGTCGCGCGAATCGGGCGGATTTGGGCGTTTTAGAACGTTTCTATTCCCATAGAAAGTAATGGAAACGCCCGATTCAAGCGTCTAGCGCGACAACGAGCGTTTCTACGCTTTAATCTGTTGTGTGAAATAGAACATTTCACCCAGGAAGAAGGTAATGAAATCTACAAACATGGCAACAAGTGATGAAAGAGATGATCATTTTTCCTATTGGCTAAAATAAAAAACGACGAAGTTCAAAAACGTCGGTATGCAAACGCGCGAATACGTGTGAGTACGCACGACAAAACGCCGGAGAAAAACGACCAAAAACTCTCAGGTGTGAATGCAGACCTAGACATGGGCTGAACGACAACATTTGTTTCGTTTCATTTCATTATTTACATAAGTTTATTTAGGTAAATAAATTGTATTTGTTTTCGGAATTCGTTTTGTTTATTTAAATTCAAATCGATTCGAATTTTTTGACTTTCATTCAAATTCAAAATTAATTGCATTAAAATTGAATTCCATTCTAAATCGATTTTATTCTATTCTGAATTCGAATTTTGGAAGATGGTTATATTCTTTCTACATTCTATTCTATTGTTTTTTCTATTCTATTCTTTTATTTTCTATTCTAATCGAATTTCAGAAAACGCTTATATTGTTTTATTCTTTCTATTCTACTCTATTATTTTTTAGTGTTTATTATATTCTATAAAATAGTGTTTATTCTATGGTTATAGAGAAAGAGAGAGAGAGAGACAGAGACAGGGAGAGAAAGAGACAGAGAGAGAAAGAGACAGAGAGAGAAACAGGCAGAGAGAGAGAGAGACAGAGACAGAGAGAGAGACAGAGACCGAGAGAGACAGAGAGAGAAAGACAGAGAGAGAGAGAGAGAGAGACAGAGAGAGAGAGACAGAGAGAGAGAGAGACAGAGAGAGAGAGGCTATTTAATTTTTTTAATCTATTTTGTTCAGTTCTACAATTTTATATTCAATCCCTTTTCTTCTATTGAATTTTTTTTTTAAATATTCTGTTCTATTCAATTCTATTCTTTTCTAATATAATCGAAAACTTATATTATTTTGTTTTATATTATATATATACAGGGCTCAAAATTTCAACCCCTGAGCTTCTAGCCAGGTCTCAAGAGTTACTCGCCACCAGTTGCCCCACCTAATTCATACACTGCCCCGTGCCCTCGTAGATTATCTCATGGAATACTGCTCTGCCTGTGCGCGCCTCACCAGACTACTTTTCCCGAGCATGCACCTTTCCTTTTCGGCCGCCAATCTCATCAGGACCATAAGGCGGCGTACACACGAGGGGATATGTCCGCTGAAAACGGTCCGATGGACCGTTTCAGCAGACATCTCCGCTCGTGTGTATGGGCTAGCGGACAGATTTGTCCACCCGACAGATTTCAAAGCATGCTTTGAAATCTATCCGGTGGGGATCTGTCCGCCCGACATGTCTGCTGGTTAGTACACTTACCAGCAGACATGTCGGCCCCCACCGCCGCCGCGCCGCTGCCGAATGGATTCGGCGCAAGCGCGGAAGTGTTTTACTTCCTGGTGCGGTGACGTTGCGGTGACGCGGCGGCGTCAACGTCACCGCCGCGTCACCGCCACGTCACCGCGCCTTCCGGCGGCGGGGAATTTGATCCGATGGTGTGTACACGCCATCGGATCAAACTCCCGATCGGACATATCCGATGGAAATGGTCCGCGGACCGTTTTCATCGGATATATCCGATCGTGTGTACGCCGCCTAAGATTGGAGGGAGATTGGTCATGCAGCCCTGTCATCACTCGCCCCCAGCTTAAATCCACTCGCCAAATGCTAGTAGGCGAGTGGAAATTTTGAGGGCTGTATATAGAATTGGTTTAGTCTTTCCATTCTATGCTATTCTTTTTTTATTCTATTATTTTCTATTTTATTATTCTATTATTTTCTTTTCTATTATATTTAAGTTCAAATTTATTCTATTCCAAATTCGAAATTCAGAAGATGGTTATATTCTTTCAATTTTATTATTTTATTTTCTATTCTATTTTATACTGTACTTTTAATTTATATTCTGTTCGGTTCTACTCTATTCTTTTATTTTCTATTCTAATCCTTTTTTATTATTTTTTTTCCATTCTGTCCTATTTTCTGTATTCTATTCTATTTTTTTTTATTTTATATTCTATTCTTTTCTATTCTATTTTATTATTTTCTAATGTATTAGAAACATTCTATTATTTTGTTTTTATATTATATTATATATATATATAATTGTTTTAGTCTTTTTATTCTATTCGAATTTCAGAAGATGATTATATTCTTTCTGTTTTATTCTACTCTATTTTTTTTATTCTATTATATTCCTTTATTTTCTGTTCTATTTTATTCTGTTCTTTTATTTTCTATTCTATTTTGTTCTGTTTTACTCTAGTCTTTTATTTTCTATTCTATTCCTTTTTTTCTATTCTTTTAATTTTGTATTCTGTTCTGTTTTACTCTATTCTATTATTTTATTTTCTATTTTATTCTTTTTTATTCTATTCGTTTCAAGTCTATTTCTTTATTTTCTATTACATTTTATTTTCCTCAGAAGTTGGAATTTGATTTGTAAACTATTTAAATTTAATTTGAAAATGATTTGAAATCGAATTTTGTGCAAAATTTTGATCCATTATCCCAGATTCGTATAAATCTGTTACTATTGTAATTCGCATACATCCGAATTTCCTAATAACCCAAAATGTTTCTGAATTTTAATTTGGAAGAAAACAAACAGCACATGTCTACTAAATACGACTTGGTATCCTCTTCTTGCAATCCCTGTACAGCAGAGCTTAGACTGGAAGCAAAAAAAGAAATGGAAGGGGAATGAGCCAGTCAATTGTGCTGTTGTGCACGGTGCATGTTGGCAGGGGGAGGGAGAAGTAAGTGACAGAGATGCTCATCAATGTGCTGCTTCTCTTTTCACTGTCCAGTCACAGACTGGGGGAGGGACAAGACCTGTAAGTGTTAGTAAACGCCACAAAAAAACGTTTTTTTAATACTTTTTTTCTGAAGATTAAAAAATATAAAAAATTACCTTTTAAATGACATTGACGTGTTAGAGCTTGTATGAGATTTTCATTGTTGGGTCTACATCTACTCCAGAAGAGGTGAAGGGCACCACGCACAGGCATTTTAAAAGCTGTAAGCTATTATTTAACTAAGTAATTTATGATAAAAATCTAAAAAATAAATACAAAAATACAGGGGCAGATTCACGTAGATCGGCGCATTATCATTCCGGCGTAGCGCACCACTTTTCCGTTAGACTTGCGCAATCTAGCCGCGTAATCCGGCGATTCACGTAGCTTTTACGCAAGAGCTTGCGCAAACGTAAGGTTTTTTCCGGAGGCGTAAGGAGGAGTAATACAAATTGGGAGGGACGTGGGCGTGTTACATTGAAATGAGCCGTGACCCCATGCAAATGAAGGGCCGGCCGACTCGCGCATGCGCGCGTGAAGGAAACCATGTCAGCTCCGTTGTGCGCATGCTCACAACTCGGGAGCGGCGCAATCATTGAAATTGGAAATGGACTAGGGCAACGTTGTGAACTACGCAGACAGCATAAATAGACACACACAAACGCACTTCCATTGCAAAAGTACATCCCTTTGTGTCCCTTCCCATTGAATCAAGTGCTTTTGCTCTGTTGTTCGTTAGAGTGTGTTTTGTAGTTGTGAGATTAGTGTTCTGTGTGATCTAGTGCTTGTTGGTAGTTTTGTGAAAGTGTATTTTGATAAGTGTTTGAGACTGTTTGTTTGATTGATAGATTTCTGAGCGTTTGTTTTCTTGCTTTTTTTTTTCATCTGATTTTTTTGTGTGTGTTTCTTGCTGAGTGCTAGTGTGATTTTTGGCTGTTCTTTTTCTCTTTGTGTGTGTTCTTGTCTGATTGGTTGTGCTTGTATTTGTGACAGATTTTTGGTGACTGCTAGTGAGTTTGTTTGGAAGTATGACTGAGAGAAAAAGAAAGCTTAATTTTACAGTGGGGGAAAAAAGAATTCTTGCCCGGGCCATTACCGACTATGGGCGTTTTCTCCACGGCCCGCAGAGTGCCACCACCACCCCGGCCAGGAGGAGGGAGATATTGGATAGGATCACGGAGCAGGTGAATTCATCGGGGGAGGGGGAGACACGGACCCGCTCTGGGATAGAAAAGAAAATAAATGACCTCCGGCGTGAGGTGAAAAAAAAACTGGCCGCAATAAATGCCCATGCCAGGGGCACAGGAGGGGGCCCACCATGCCGGGTTAGATTTTCAGAGACGGAGCGTGTGGTGGCCCTGACCTTTCACCGGCATGAAGTGGAGGGCCTGCCAGGCTTTGACACAAGTCCGGTCCCCGCGGTGCCAGGTAAGGTTTTTATTTCTCTCAGGTGTGTAGCATGTGTGGGGGAGGGGGTGAAAGGGAATATGTGGCAAGTGTGTGGATCCTCCAACCTGTGAATGTTTTGTGTCATCCACAGCTGTGCAGGAGGGTGCAGGGCCATCTGGACTGACCGCTCCAACCCCAGGACAGCAGCCTAATGAGGCCCCCCCAACAAGGCCAGAGTCCGCAGAGGAGGAACAAGAGGAGGGGGAGGATCATGCGGAGGACGATCATGAGGAGGAGCAGAATCATGAGGAGGAGGAGTCCATGGAAGGCACTGGCCCTTTGGTTTCTGCGGACTCTTCCCCTCTGGCTGCAAGAAGCCTGCCCTCCCTAAGGGTCAGCCCCCCCCCCTCCTCCCCCAACATGGCTCCCCTCACAAGGGCCTCCCCTTCTCCCCGGCCACAACCATCAGCTGGAGCCAGGAGGTCATCCCCAAGCACCAGGGGGGCGCCCAATCTCATGCCCGCCTGTCTGAGAAGGAACCTGGCCACCCAGACCCGCCTTCTGAGACAGCTCTGCCAGACTATGGGGCGGGTGGATCAGAGCCTGTCCTCCATTAATGATAGCCTGGGTAACCTGGACTCCCACTCCCGGGCCTCCACAACCTGCCTAAATGACCTGCAAACTACAGCAGCAGGCGTTGGGCAGGATGTGAGGGCCCTTACCCAGGCTATCCAGGGCAACACGGCAACACTTGGTGCTGCCCTGGACAGAATAGCCGTGGCCTTGGAGGGCAGGCCGCCAGGTGGGCAGATCTCAGGGGCTGCTCCTCCTTCCCCGGCTTTTCCCCTCCCCCATGCGTCTCCCCTGAGGGTCCGGGGCCGTGGCCGGGGGCGCCCCAGGCGTGGCTCAGGCAGAGGGCAATAATTTTTTTTTCCCCCTTTTGTTTGTTTTGAAAGCTTTTTTATTTTTGTTCTCTGCTTTTTTTTGTTTTTTCTAAGCATTTTTTTTTTCCTATGCATTTTTTGTTTCTATGCATTTTTGTTTGTTTGACTTTTTTGGCATATTTTGGGTTGTGAATGATGTTTGAATGTGGGGGTGACATTCCTGCTGGAAAAGGGGTGTCACCCTCAATTTTGGTGGAGAAGGGTTCCCCAGGACCAGGGAGAAGTGATTCCCAGGTCCGTGTGAATGGTGTATGAATGTACAGTGACATAATTGGAGCCTTGACGTGGCGTTACTGCTCACCAGTCTTGCATGGTGGACTGGTGCCAATCCAATTTGATGAGGATGTGGGGTGTGTGTGCTAGGGACCATAGTGGTGTGCATGCATGCATTCTCATTGTGCCATGATTAATGTGTGTGTTTAACGTGCAAAGATGCCCAATATGAGCTGCCTCCTGACTGCTCTTCCCTCAGAAGACGGGGTATCCTCGGTTAGGGGTTGATTTTCTGGTTGGGGGGTCAGATCATCACGTAGCTCAACCTGCAGGCCCTTCCTCACTGCGAGATTGTGTAGCATGCAACATGCAGCGATGATATGGCACACGAAGTTTGGGGAATACAACAGTGTACCCCCAGACTTATCCAGGCATCGGAAACGTGACTTCAGGAGGCCAAAGGTGCGCTCCACCACTGCACGGGTTTTGATGTGTGCTTCATTGTATCGTTCCTCTCCTGGGGTTTGGGGGTTCCGGATAGGAGTCATGAGATGGGGTCCCAGTGCATATGCAGAGTCACCTGTAAAGGAAAAGACAGGAGAATGTTAGTCATGCATGTGCCACTTCTGTTGTGCATCACGGGAGGGGATAGTCATGCCTGACTCCCATGTCACTCACCAACCAGCCAGGTGTTCCCATACACGTTCTGTTCGAATTCTGTTTGGATGTGGCTTTGATTGTAGATGTAGCTGTCATGGCTGGACCCTGGGTGTTTGGCACGGACGTGCCATATGAGGCCTTGGGCATCAACTATCACCTGTACGTTGATGGAGTGCCAATTCTTCCGATTGCGGTACATGTGCTCGGTCTCATGGGGGGGCTGGAGTGCCACATGTGTGCAATCTATGGCCCCGATGGTGCGTGGGAATCTGGCAATTCGGTAGAAATCTGCCATTGCCTTGATTCGAAGCTCCTCAGTGGTGGGTTTGATGATTTGGTTGGCCAAGCGTGTGAGGATTGCAGGGACAACCTGGTGCACACATCTGCTCATGGAGGATTGTGACATCCCAGCCACCACTCCACTTGTACGCTGAAAAGAGCCACTGGCAAGGACATGGAGTGTTGCCAGGACCTTCACCAGTGGCTGCACTGCATGTGAGCGTTGTGTTGGGCTGGTGATGTCCTCCTGCAAGGTTGTGGTTAATTCCAGGATGGCATGAGGGGGGAATCTGAAGATGCGAAAGACCTCTGAATCATTCATGCCAAACAGGTGTATGCGGGTGCGGTATACCCTCTCCCGTGCCATCCTCCGTGCCCTCCTCCTTCTTTGGTCATCTATATTCACTAGTGCAGCTATGAGCGACGATGCCCCTAGCATGTTGGCAGTCAAATTGTAGTGCAACACGTGTGTGTGGTCTGCTCCTCAATAACGGTGTTGCTTTATCTGACAATTAGACTTTTTTTCAAAAGTTAGATCAGCTTTTATGTGCTCTAACTTTAGACAGGACATTTTGCAGTTGCGCACATCGCGTAGCCTGCGCAGCAACTGCGTTTTTTTGTGGATCCCCGTAACTCCCTCATTAGCATATTTGACTAGCAAATCAATGGTGTGTCTAGCGCAGTTTTGCGCGAAGGGAAGCGAATGTCTAACTCAATTACGCCGGACCAAAAAACGTAGATTTCTGGCGTATATTGTTTTGTGAATCGCGTCCAACTATACGCACGCGCACATTTAGACTTACGCACGCGCAACAGCAGTTGCGCACGCGTAATCGCTCTGTGAATCTGGGCCACAGTGTCTGGAATTTTTACACTTGCAGTTCACATAATGTGAAGTCTGAAGTTGCTATTTGATGGTTGCTATTCAATATAAATACCAAATTATTATTTTAATTATTTAATAATAAAATAGAAGTATCCTTTAAAAATGCATAGAAATTTTGATTTAAAAAAAAGTGTCTGAAGTGAGGTCAGCAGAGGCACAGTATACAAAAACAAACAAACAAGCAGTATACTCACAAATAAGGTAAAAAAAATAATGAAATATGCCCCCCCCCCCCCCCCCACCAATAAAAAAAAAGGGTCAGGAAATGAGGTCAGCAGAGTACATGCAAAAACCAAGCAGTATACTTAAGTAAAGTAAAACAATTATAAAATAGATTTAAAGGGAAAAAACCCGAAAACATAATATGTTCCCCCTGCTCCAAACCCCCCCCCCCCCCCCAAAAAAAAAAAAGGTCAGGAAGTGGAATCAACAGAGGTGCAGTATACTCAAAAACCAAGCCAATCAGTATACTCCAAAACCAATAATACACTTTTAAAAACAAAAAAAGAATAGCCCCCCCCCCCAAAAAAGTATCAGGAAATGAGGTCAGCAGGGACGCATTATACGAAAAAAACAATAAAACATTTATTAAAATTTTTTAATTACAATGCCCTTCCCCCAAAAAAATACAAAAAAAAATGTGTCAGGAAGTCAGGAAGTGAGGTCAGCAGAGGTGCAGTATACTCAAAAAACAATAAAAAATGGAGTAAAAAAATTAAATAAAAATGCCCCCCCCCCCCCAAAAAAAAAAGAGATAAAAAAAATAAATAAAAAAAAACGGAATCCCCCCCCAAAAAAAGTGTCAGGAAGTGAGGTCAGCAGAGTATACGCAAAAAAACAAGCAGTGTATTAAAAAACAAATAAAAAACTGTATACTCCAAAACCAATAAAACATAAATTTTCAAAAACAGAATAGGCCCCCCCCCCCCAAAAAAAAATGGTCAGGAAGTGAGGTCAGCAGAGACGCAGTATACTCCAAAAACAATTAAAACATTTAAAAAAAAAAATGTGTGTCAGGTGTCAAACAGGAAGTTGAAGATAAAAAATAATTACAATAAAATAAGATATAAAAAAGCTAATATATATATATATTATATATATATATATATATATATATATATATATATATATATATATATATATATATATATATATATATATAAATAAAATAAAATCATATTAAATATATAATATATTATTATAATAAATATATATATATATATATATATATATATATATATATATATATATATATAATTATTTTAATTTATTTTAACTTATTATTGCGTCTATCAATTTAATTAGCGCATAGAAATGCTGCAGCCTCATAGTGTAGGATTTACCCGATTCCTGGGGTGATTACATGATTCAAGTACATGGTTAATTAAGTACAATGATTAAATGGACCATGTAATCACTATACTTAATTAACCATGTACTTGAATCATGTCATTACCATATTAGTTATCACTTTATCACCTTCTGTACCAATCATCCTAAAAATTATGTAAATCATGGCATATTTTATTTTAGAATTTCTCTAAGTAATTATGATGGTTAATAGTTTAAAAAATATAATCATTATGAGGTTTTATATATATATATATATATATATATATATATATATATATATATTGATATATATTTATTATACTATATAATATATTATATATTTTAATATTATCTATTTAGAAATGTATCCTTAATTTCAACCAGTGGCCATTATTATCGTTAATTATCACTTTTTTATATAGTTCTTATTTTATTGTATTTTTTTTTTTCACATTTATCTTAAGCTTAGTGTTTCACACACCTTTCCTGATGAAGTACGAAAAAACCTTCGTCACTCTCCTGTCACTTTTATTTTTGTCGGACGGCCTTTTTTTTTTATATATACTGGAATCAAACCACCACCTATAATATGATCCTGTGGAATACCCGGGCCAGCATCAAGGGCAACCACCCACCATTTCCAAGTAGAGACAGATTCGCAGAAGGTAAACTATCCTGGTTCTCCTCTTTTTTGGAAAACCGATCACAAATAGTGAAATTGGGCCCTTTCACTTCTGAAAAATGCACGGTGTCATGTGGAGTCCCTCAAGGATCCCCCCTGTCGCCGGTGCTGTTCAATATCTATCTCTGCCCTCTTTTTGAAATCATCAGTAACCAGAAGTTACTTTATCACTCTTATGCAGATGACACACAACTGTATTTTCACATTTGCAACAAAAAGGATCATCATCTCGGTCTAGAGAAATGCCTCTCTTTGATAGAAAACTGGATGACAAAGAGTTATCTTATACTCAACGGTTCGAAAACAGAACTTCTCCTGTTTCGCGCCAACCGAAAAAATCATCCCGCAACAACTTGGACACCTCCGCCCATTCTGGGTAAAACCATCACCCCTAGCGCCAAAGTCATAAGCCTCTGGGTCATTTTCGACTCCTATATGACAATGGACGCACAAATAGGGTCAGTAGTCAGCGGATCTCACCATCTGCTGCGCCTACTACGCAGACTTATTCCGTTTATTCCTAAAGAAGACGTAGCAGTCGTGGTGGGAACAATTGTGAACTCCAGACTGGACTATGCAAATGCCCTTTACCTCGGACTCCCCAAGTACCAAATCTCTCGTCTGCAAGTCGTTCAGAATACGGCCGCCAGACTTTTGACTGGGAAAAACCCTGGGAATCCATCTCACCTTCACTGAGAGCCCTTCATTGGCTGCCAGTAAAAGACAGAATCACTTCCAAGGCACTCTGTCTGACGCATAAGTGTATTCTAGGACTAATATCTATTCGCAAAACTAAAAGCTCACAACCCCAATCGCGTTCTGCGATCCACCAACCAGAATCTACTCCAGATACCCAAAGCCAGATACAAATCCAAAGTAGAACATAGATTTGCAGTCCAAGGACCTAGACTGTGGAACGCTCTACCAACCACCATTCGATTGGAGGAGAACCACTTGGCCTTCAGAAGAAAAATCAGAACCTATCTCTTCTGAGGTCAAAAAAAGTTTCACTCAGGGAATGGATACTAAGCGCCCAGACATGGGCGTCCGCTGAAATTTTTCAGGGGGGGGGGTGCGCTTCGGCAGCGGCGATACACAGTCACATTTTACCCTTTCTTCGACTGCTAGCGGGGGTTAAAAGTGCTCCCCCATGTTGAAATGTTAAAACACCCCACTGTGCCCCCTGCATCTTTCAATATCTCTTTGTCACTACTGTGTACCCCGTCTCCACAACTGCACCTCTGGACCCCTTTACATTACACAGCACCTCATAGCTCTGGACCCCTTTACATTACACAGCACCCCACACCTCTGGACTCCTTTACATTACACAGCACCCCACACCTCTGGACCCCTTTACATTACACAGCGCCCTGCATCACTGGACTCATTTACATTACACAGCACCCTGCATCACTGGACCCCTTTACACTACACAGCACCTTGCACCACTGGACCCCTTTGCATTACACAGCACCCCACAGCTCTGCACCCCTTTACATTTCACAGCACCTCACAGCTCTGCACCCCTTTACATTACACAGCATCTCACAGCTCTGGACCCCTTTACATTACACAGCACCCTGCATCACTGGACCCCTTTACATTACACAGCACCCTGCATCACTGGCCCCCTTTACATTACACAGCACACTGCACCACTGGACCCCTTTACATTACACATCACACTGCACCACTGGACCCCTTTACATTACACAGCACACTGCATCACTGGACCCCTTTACATTACACATCACACTGCACCACTGGACCCCTTTACTTTACACATCACACTGCACCACTGGACCCCTTTACATTACACAGCACACTGCATCACTGGACCCCTTTACATTACACAGCACCCCTTTTCCATGACTGAAACAGTACACTATATTGACAGTATATTTATTTCAGGTCTAAAAGAGGAACCTTTTGGAATGGATTTGATGGATTTGATTCCAGAAGAGGGACAGGCACTCTGAGTGAAAAAACGTATAGAGCGCAAACGCTTGAGAACTGAATCGCCTCTGGGCACTGTTTCCATTCCTTGGATAAAGGAAGGCTTTGCCTCAGAAGAGATGAGTTTTAATCATTCTCCTGAAGGCCAAGTGGTCCGACTCCAGTCGGATAGTAGTTGGTAGTGCATTCCACAGTCGCGGTCCTTGGACAGCAAATCTCCGATCTCCTTTGGATTTGTATCTTGCCTTTGATATGTGCAGTAGATTTTGATTTGTGGATCGCAGAATGCGATTGGGGTTGTGGGTTTTTATTTTTTCGCATAGATATTGGGGAGCGTTTCCTTGAATACACTTGTGTGTAAGGCAGAGTGCCTTAAAAGTGATTCTGTCTTTCACTGGCAGCCAGTGAAGGGATCTAAGCGAAAGGGAGATTGACTCCCATGGTTTTTTACCAGTCACTAATCGAGCAGCTGTGTTTTGAACGACTTGCAGACGAGTGATTTGGTATTTGGGAAGTCCTAAATAGAGGGCATTTGCATAGTCGAGTCTGGAATTGACGATTGTTCCCACCACTACTGCAATGTCCTCTTTGGGAATAAAAGGGGTGAGTCGACGTAACTGGCGCAGCAGATGGTGGGATCCGCTGACTACAGACCCTATTTGTGCATCCATTGTCATGTAGGAGTCAAAAATGACTCCGAGACTTTTGACTTTGGCGCTCGGGGCGATAATTTTTCCCAGGATGGGCGGAGGGGTCCAAGTTGAGGTGGGGAGACTTTTCCTGTTTGCGTGAAACAGGAGAAGCTCAGTTTTTTAACCATTGAGTTTAAGATAACTGGATGTCATCCAGTTATCTATTAGAGTGAGGGATCTCTCTAATCTGGGGGAGTGATCCTTTCCGTTGCTGACGCGGAGATACAGTTGAGTGTCGTCTGCGTAGGAATGGTAAAGTAGCTTCTGGTTGCTGATGATCTCAAAGAGGGGACGGAGATAGATATTAAACGGTGATAAGGGAGATCCCTGAGGGACTCCGCATGATACCGTACGCATTTCTGACGTGTAAGATCCCAATTTCACTATTTGTGATCTGTTTTCCAAGAAGGAAGAGAACCATGACAGATCCTTTTCCGCGACTTTGGCCACTTCCGCTAGCCTAGCACGTAGTAGTCCGTGGTCTACCGTGTCAAAGGCCGCACTTAGGTCCAACAGGCTCAGGAGAGAAGATTCTCCTTCATCTGCGGCCTCTAGGACGTCATCCCATATTTTTACCAGAGCTGTTTCAGTTCCGTGACCCGGCCGGAAGCCTGATTGAAACGTATCGAGTAATTTTTGGGTTTCTAAATGCAGTTGTAACTGTTGTACAACTTCTTTCTCCATTATCTTGGAGAAAACATTTAGACCCGTTATGGGTCTCCTATTGTTTGGGTCTTTCGGGTCAAGGGAGTTTTCAGTATAGATTTTATGGTACCTTGTTTCAACAAGGAGGGCACCATGCCCTCTTTGAATGATTGATTTATGAGCTGCCTGATAGCTGGTGCCAGTATATCGGCACTTTCTTTCAGCAGTTTAGTGGGAATGATGTCATTGGGTGCTGCGCAGAGACCGAATGATATTTTTAGGGGCAGCGATGGAGATGGGTTTTAAGGTGAATTTCTGTGCTTGAGGCGGGTATGTAATGGTATCGGGGTAGGGGTTCGGGGCGGGATTCATGCCGATTCTATTTTGCTCGATGCTTAGTCGGATTCTTTCAATTTTATTCATGAAATAATCCGATAGTTTGTTGCAAAATTCTTGTGAATCAGCATTGGGGGGCTCTAAGCAGGCTGGATTCATCGATTGCGAAACCAGCTTGAAGAGTTCACGGGGGCAGTTTAGGGCCTTGGTGATGATGTTGACGAATAGATTTTTTTTTTTGCCATAAAGATTTCTTTATGATATTTCTTTCTTATTGTCTTATAAATGGCATAGTTTCTATCTGAAGAGCTCCTTTTCCAGGCAGCTTCTGCTCTTCGACGCTCTTGCTTTAGCAACGTCAGCTGGTCGTTAAACCATCCGGCGTTGTTTCTACGAAAGCAAGTTTTGCGTTTTGGTGCCACCCAGTCGGCGGACTGAAGTAGCGCCTTGTTGATGGCGTCTAGAGTTTCTACGGCTGTTTGTTGTTGTTGTATTGTGTTTATTTTATTTCCTAGTGTCGTTTTGAAGAGTTCCGAGTGGAGCTTCTTCTGAGACCTAGTCCAGTGAGTTATCACCGGTTTTCTTGTTTTATTTGGCCTGAGGTGATTGGCGATTTTAAATTTAATGGCATGGTGATCGGTCCATGGTAGTGGCTCATTTTCCCCGCTCTCAATTTCCAAATCCTGTTTGAAAATGAGATTGAGGGTATGGCCTGAGGCATGAGTGGAGCCTTGAATTAATTGCTGCAGACCTAATCCTTCTAGATGGTCGATGCACGCGTCAGCGACTGGGTCCAACGAGGAGTTGGCCCAGAGGTTGAAGTCCCCAAGCACCAAAAGGTGTTTGATGCTAAGGGTGTAAGAGGAGATGAATTCTGTTAATGACGTGACACTCTAAATAAGGGACAACTAGAAACGATGCCGTAGGCTACAACTCTGTGATGTTTGCTCTGCGTTTCCAGACTTGCTAAAAACACATCAGAAAATGGTCTAGTGTTACCTGTGGCAACAGATGTTGGCACAAACAAAGCACAGGCCTGGTAAACTATATAAAACGTCCCTCCCCTCCCTCTGTCATCTGGCGCTCGTATCGTATGTCACAGAGCTAGGTCTGTGTGCAAGGTCCCGCCCCCCCCCCCCCTAGTTTGGCTCGTGTGATAGGCAGAACACTAGAAGACTATCAGACGAGCCGAACTAGGGGGGCGGGACCTTGCACACAGACCTAGCTCCATGACATACGATACGAACCCTAGAGGACAGAAAGAGGGGAGCGCTGCAGTCGCCGCTCAAAGCGGAGCTCCACCCGCATTTTTTATTTTTTTTTCAAAGTCGGCAGCTACTAACAGTGTAGCTGCTGACTTTGAATAAGGACACTTACCTGTCCTAGGCGCCCGCGCTGACGGCCCCCGCCGATGCCGATCCTCGATCCCGGCACCGCCATCCACAGTCAGGGAAACAGGCAGTGAAGCCGTGCGGCTTCACTGCCCGTTTCCTACTGCGCATGTGCGAGCGACGCGGCACTTTGTGAATGGTCCGGCTGCTTTCTGGGATACACACAGTTCCCAGAATGCAGCGCGCCCCATTCACAAGAAGACATCGAGAAGAGGAGGAGGAAGAAAACCACACCGCGGATCATGAGGGCAGATTCGGGACTTCCGCATAGCAACAGCCTATTTAGGTATTGTTTTTTTTTTTTTAAATATATATATGGGTGGAGCTCCGCTTTAAAGCGGCCTCAGGGCCAGTTCGACCCTGCTCCTGGCTCTCCCTGGTGATTCCAGGGGGGGGCACACGACCCCCCTTGCCCTATGGAGCGGACACCCATGCGCCCAGAGGTGATTCAGTTCGCATGTGTTGCGCTATATACGTTTTTCACTCACTCACTCAGATATATCCTCGGTAAAGTTATAAAATCAGTGCTTGATCACCGGGTGAGCTTTTAGAAGCCTCACAAATATGAAATTGCAGTCTAAAATATAATAACCTCTCATATACAGTCAGGGTTGCTGATAGGGGGGGACCACCAGCCCTCCTGTAGGGGGCCCCCGGCACACAGAGGGGCCCCAGACAGCAGGAGGATCGGTGAAGAACAGTGCCCTCCATGTCTCTCACCCAGGTTTCTCCCCCTCTCATCGGGTAGGCTGTATGGGGCCTAATGGCGACCCTAGGGGGGGACCAGAGGGGGCCCTGACCCCCCCAACATTATGCTGTGCCCCTCCATGTGCCCCCCCCCCCCAAAAAAAAATACTTTTATTTTTTGCATTTTTTTTATTTTGCTTAGGCCGCCACTGGAGTATCAGTCTCTCCTGAGAGGGAGAGAGCGTCCCCAGTAAGCTCTGCGGGGCATTCCTCCCCCCTCCCTCTGCTCGCTGACATGGCATAGTGCGGGCGCTCACACAACCACAGCCGCCCGATCTGCTCGTTCCCCTGCATCCTCATTGGCACGGAGAACAGCGAGTTGCAGAAAGGACTCCATTGCATTTTATAGTTGGCCCCCCTACTTTTGTCCCTGATCCCCCATGTGCCCCCCCTAAATATGAAAGCTGGAGACGCCACTGATGGGGCCCCATGATTCCTAACAGCGGCCCTGTATACAGTACATTTCTATGCTTATATGGATCTTTCTCATAGCAATTTACCCCCATTTTTACTTTTTCTTCAGATTTTCTGTTTATTCATTGAATCGACTGTATTATTTTTAAATTATTACTATTATTAATAATATTGTTGTTTTGATTATTATTATTATTATTATAATTATTAATAATAATAATGATGTAAAATAGCAATCATAATAATAATTATAATATAAACTAATAATAATAATAGTAATTTTCATTATTTTTATTATTCTTTTTATTATACACTCACCCAACACTTTTTTTAGGGACGCCTTGCTAGTACCGGGTCGGACCTCCTATTGTCTTAATAATAATTATTATAATTATTATTTTTATAATTATTATTTTTATCATACAGTATAATACTACTATCATCAATCCATAACCTACAATTTCTGCTAACCTCCCTGGCGGTATGATTATGTCAGATTTTTGATGCTGAAAGCGGTACAATTATTTTGCATGGAAATTTGGCGTTTTACCATATTTGCCAGTGTATAAGACGACTGGGCGTATAAGACGACCCCCTATTTTTCCTATTTTGCCGTATAAGACTACCCCCTTCCTACTAGTCTTTCTGGAAGCTAAGGGGTAGCCAGAACAACCGCTGACAGGAACAACCGCTGACAGAAACAGGCTTTTTTCAGAGAGCGGAGCAGAGCAGTCCTGAGTCCTCCCCCTTGCCCAGAAACTTTAATAGACAGATCACCCATCCCAGGATTGTGCCCGGGCAAGGGGGAGGGGCTATACATGACGAGGTGCGGCGGGGAACACACAGCTATTCAAATGAAAGCTGTTGTGTTCCCCCAGCGCATATTAATTAGATGTCAGCAGTGGTGGGGGGAGGGGGGATTAACTTGGCTTTGTCTAAGGGGACACAAGGCTGCATTAGGGACATGGCTGCATCTAGTGACATGGCTGCATCTAGGGTAAGGTGACCAGATTTTTTAAATGAAATCCGGGGACATATTTTTTCTTTACTAGTAATGGCAACAATCAGCGACTTTCTGCCCGTCGCCGCCCACCTCACAGCCTGTCAAGTCTTACTCTTTGGGCCCCAGCTACTACTGGATGGGGAGCGGAGGAAGATCACTCCGCCAGGGAAGGCAAGGAGATAAGCAGGTGGCTGGCCAGGACTTGAGCCAAGGCAGAAGAACATGCGAGCGGAGCTGAATGGTTATGCACCCAAAACTGAAGAAATAGTCCCTCCGCTCCGACCAGCACATGATCATCAGAAAGGGGCACAGATAATGGGAAAAATACAACTCCCCTATGCTAGAAGGCACGGCGGAGCGGGGGGGGTGTAATTCTAATTTTCTTCTTTTTATTCTGCACTGACTGTCTTTGAAATTGCCTCTGCCCCCCTATTAAATCCAATCTGGGGACAAAACCAGGGACAGACTTGGTCCGGGGACAGTGTCCTCAATCAGGGGACTGTCCCCTGAAACTGGGGATGTCTGGTCACCCTAATCTAGGGACATGGCTGCGTTGGGGACATGGCTGCATCAGGGACATGGCTGCATCAGGGACATGGCTGCATTAGGGACATGGCTGCATCAGGGACATGGCTGCGTCAGGGACATGGCTGCGTCAGGGACATGGCTGCATTAGGGACATGGCTGCATTAGGGACATGGCTGCATTAGGGACATGGTGCGTCAGGGACATGGCTGCATTAGGGACATGGCTGCATCAGGGATATGGCTGCATTAGGGACATGGCTGCATCAGGGATATGGCTGCATTAGGGACATGGCTGCATCAAGGACATGGCTGCATTAGGGATATGGCTGCGTCAGGGACATGGCTGCGTCAGGGACATGGCTGCATTAGGGACATGGCTGCATCAGGGACATGGTGCGTCAGGGACATGGCTGCATTAGGGACATGGCTGCATTAGGGACATGGCTGCATTAGGGACATGGCTGCATCAAGGACATGGCTGCATTAGGGATATGGCTGCGTCAGGGACATGGCTGCGTCAGGGACATGGCTGCATTATGGACATGGCTGCATCAGGGACAAGGCTGCATTAAGGAAAAGGCTGAATTTAGGGACATGGCTGCATCAGGGACATGGCTGAATTAGGGACATGGCTGAATTAGGGACATGGCTGCATTTAGGGACATCGCTCAATTAGGGACATGGCTGCATTTAGGGACATGGCTGAATTAGGGACATGGCTGAATTTAGGGACATGGCTGAATTTAGGGACATGGCTGAATTAGGGACATGGCTGAATTAGGGACATGGCTGAATTTAGGGACAAGGCTGCATTTAGGGACAAATAGGGGCAGTAGTCAGCGGATCTCACTATCTGCTGCGCCTACTACGTAGACTCACCCCTTTTATTCCCAAGAAAGACATAGCGGTCGTGGTGGGAGCGATTGTAAACTCCAGATTGGACTATGCAAATGCCCTTTACCTCGGACTCCCCAAGTACCAAATCGCTCGTCTTCAAGTCGTTCAAAATACGGCCGCCAGACTTGTGACTGGGAAAAAACCCTGGGAATCAATCTCACCCTCGTTGAGATCCCTTCACTGGCTACCAGTTAAAGACAGAATCACTTTTAAAGCACTCTGTCTAACGCATAGATGTATCCATGGGAATGCTCCCCATTATCTATGCGAAAAATTAAAAATTTACAATCCCAATCGTATTCTACGATCCATCAATCAAAATCGGCTTCAGATACCGAAAGCCAGATACAAGTCCAAAGGAGACAGGAGATTTGCTGTCCAAGGTCCCAGACTATGGAACGCCTTACCAGCCAGCATTCGGTTGGAGGAGAACTACTTAGTCTTCAGGAGAAAGATTAAGACTCATCTCTTTTGATCTCAAAGGAGACAGGAACAACAAGCGCCCAGAGGCGATTTACTTCGCATGTGCTGCGCTATACAAGTTCTTCATTCATTCATTCATTCAGGCTGCATTTGGGGACACGTGGCTGCATTTAAAAAAAAGTATCGGTATTTGGTATCAGCGAGTACATGAAAAAAAATAGGGACATGGCTGCGTCAGGGACATGGCTGCATCAGGGACATGGCTGCATTAGGGACATGGCTGCATTAGGGACATGGCTGCATCAGGGACATGGCTGCATCAGGGACATGGCTGCATCAGGGACAAGGCTGCATTAGGGACAAGGCTGAATGAGGGACATGGCTGCATTTAGGGACATCGCTGAATTAGGGACATCGCTGAATTAGGGACATCGCTGAATTAGGGACATGGCTGCATTTAGGGACATGGCTGAATTAGGGACATGGCTGCATTTAGGGACATCGCCGAATTACGGAAAAGGCAGAATTAGGGACATGGCTGAATTAGGGACATGGCTGAATTAAGGACATGGCTGAATTTAGGGACAAGGCTGCATTTGGGGACACAAGGCTGCATTTGGGGACACAAGGCTGCATTCGGGGACACAAGGCTGCATTTGGGGACACGTGGCTGCATTTAAAAAAAAGTATCGGTATTCGGTATCAGCACAAAAATATCTGTACTTGTACTCGGTCCTAAAAAAAGTGGTATCGGGACAACCCTAATAATTATAATAAAATAAATTTCACCATTATTGACTATCGCTCAATTCTGCACATGTTCTTATTTACTATCGCTGTTTTCTAGCTGGTCTCAAACCACTTTTGACATAAAGGGACACTTTTTTGTTGCTATGGACAATCTCCATTTTCCAGGCAGAAAAAAAACACTGGGCCAGATTCAGGTACACGTACATTTGCGCAGCTTATCCGCGATACGCTACGCAGCCGTATTTTACCAGGCTCTACACCGAATTATGGTAGATTTTTGCCCGTACGGTACGGCGGCGTAGTCTATTTCTCGCCGCGTAATCGAAATACGCGTTTAGGGGGCGTGAAGCATTTAAATTAGGCGCGTCCCCGAGGCGATCGAACTGCGCATGCTCCGTTCCGAAATTTCCCACCGTGCGTTGCGTGAAATAACGTCGATACGTCATTCGTTGTTTGAGTAGCGTCGTTTACGGACATTCTTATTCCCGGACGTTTTACGTCAAAAATAAAGAAAGACGTCGGAAAACGTTGATATTCGACGCGGGAACGACGGCCATACTTAACATGGGCTGTCTAATATTAGAGCAGCAAAAAGCTGGTATAACTTTACGAGGCGAAAAGATGACTAAAGATGCCTAAGAGATTGCGATAGACGTTCGTAATTTCCGGGATCGCCGGTAAAAGCTCATTTGCATACCCCGACGCGGAAAACAACGGGAACTCCACCCAGTGGCCGCAATTTTATTGCAGCGTAGATCCGAAGGCGTACGAACACGTAATCCAGTCGGATTGAAGCGCAAAGCCGTCTTTTCATGGTTTGAGGATTCAAACTAGTGAAAAAACGAGCGTAATTCGAAAGTACTCCTGTCTAACGCGAGTTACACAGGCGTTACGGCTCTCTGAATCTGGCCCATTGTTTATAATATAAAAGTGCATGTAGGACACTGGACTGACCACTAGGGACAAAGGGGGTGTGTAATTATTTTATACAGTACTGTTATCTGTAAGATTACAGTATACTGTATGTGTATTGTGTTTTAACTTTTTTAAATTTGGCGCCGATCTCCGCCGCCGTGTGTCGCAACGTCGCAGGGAACGAAGCTCGGCGGCACTCGGGCACTGTGTGAATCGAGCGAGGAGGTGACAGGAGCTGAAGAACGGGGAGAGGTGAGTGTAAACGCACCTTCCCCGTTCTTCTCTGTGGCAGTGTCGGTGATCGTCTGTTCCATGATATAGGGAACGACGATCACTGACGTCACACATCCAGCCCCGCCCCCCCTACAGTAAGAAACACACATGAGGTCACGCTTAACCCCTACAGCGCCCCCTAGTGGTTAACCCCTTCACTGCCATTGCCATTTTCACAGTAATCAGTGCATTTTTATAGCAATTTTCGCTGTGAAAATGACAATGGTCCCAAAAATGTGTCAAAAGTGTCCGATGTGTCGGCCATAATGTCGCAGTCACTGTAGTGATCGCCGCCATTAGTAGTAAAAAGAAAATATTAATAAAAATGCCATAAAACTATCCCCTATTTTGTAAACGCTATAAATTTTGCGCAGACCAACCGATAAAAGCTTATTGTGATTTTTTTTTTTACCAAAAATAGGTAGAAGAATACGTATCGGCCTAAACTGAGAAAAAAAAATGTTTTTTTATATCTTTTTTGGGATATTTATTACAGCAGAAAAGGAAAAATATTGAATTTATTTCAAAATTGTCGCTCTATTTTTGCTTATAGCGCAAAAAATTTAAACCGCAGAGGTAATCAAATACCACCAAAAGAAAGCTCTATTTGTGGGGGAAAAAGAGACACCAATTTTGTTTGGGAGCCACGTCGCACGACCGCGCAATTGTCAGTTAAAGCGACGCAGTGCCGAATCGCAAAAAGGGGCCAGGTCCTCTACCTGCATAATGGTACTTGACTTAACCGGTTAAACTTGTTGCAAAACTGGACTGAATATCAGCTGATCACAGGATGAAAACACAAGCTGGTTATCGGCATTCCTTTCCTCATGCTGGCTGTGAGAGGATTGGAGAGCAGATAACTGACTTGTGTTAAAGGGACATCAGCACTGATAATCAGGGTACTAATGATCAGTGCAGTCCCAACAGTGCCCACCAGTGCTGCCAATCAGTGCTCATCAGTGCTTCCTCATCAGTGTCACCTATTAGTGCCACCTATCAGTGCACATAAGTGCTACGTATCAATGTCCATCAGTGCTGCCTATCAGTGCCACATCTCAGTGCCTATAAGTGCCCCTATCAGTGCCCATCAGTGCCATGTATCAGTGCTGCCCATCAGTGCCGCCTATCCGTGTCGCCCATCAGTGCTGCGTATCAATGTCCATCAGTGCCACATCTCAGTGCCTATAAGTGCCCCCTATCAGTGTCCATCAGTGCCACCTATCAGTGCCCCTCAGTGCCATGTATCAGTGTCCATCAGTGCTGCCATCAGTGCCGCCTATCATTGCCGCCCATCAGTGCTGAGTATCAATGCCCATCAGTGCCCCATCTCAGTGCCTATAAGTGCCCCCTATCACTGTCCATCAGTGCCACCTATCAGTGCCCCTCAGTGCCATGTATCAGTGTCCATCAGTGCTGCCCACCTGTGCCGCCTACCAGTGCTGCCCATCAGTGCTGCATATCAGTGCCACCTATCACTGCCCATCAGTGCTGCGCATTACTGCCCATCAGTGCCACCTCTCAGTGGCCATTTTTTAAATTTTTTTTGTTTGTTTAGCAAGAAATAAAAAACCCCCAGTGGTGATTAAACACCACCAAAGGAAATCTCTATCTGTGTGAAAATAAAATTATACAAATTTATTTGGTTACAGCGTTATTCAACGCGTGACAGCGCTAAAAAGCTGAAACATGGCCTGGGCAGGAAGGGGGTGAAAATGCCCGGTAAGTAAGTGGTTAAATAAGCTATAAGGTAATATAATAATAACAAACAAAAATGATATATAAATATGCTGTATATACATTTTTATTTTTTTAAATGTATTTATTTTGTTTTATGGAATTACGTACAGCAGTGACACAACGATTTCGCCTAGACATGGAAACCAATGACTTTGCAGCTTCTTCTCCTATTAGATCCCACCTGAGGAAGTATCCAAGGAAGGAAAACTATTTGTAGGAAAGACTCAAATGCCATTTATTTCTGCTAATCATTATGTATTACCAGGACATGGTAATTCCAGTGGTAGCGGGAGATCCATGTTCTCGGTGTTTGGACCGGGCAGGAAGCCCCCGCTTGTCCCCCGAGGCTATTTCTGGGATGTAAATATAATAACAAGTGTTTGCGAATACAGAGAATCCCTACGTTAAAAAAAAAAATACTTTAATAATTAGGAGAAAAAAAAAACAGTCCATTAAAAGAAAAGAAAATCAGCTTTTGCTGCAATTCTTACCTTCAGTCCAGAGTCGCCCCATGCAGTAAGTCTTCTTTGCCACTAGATGTCCCGGAGGGAGTTAAAGCGGATTCCTCCCACCCTCCAGTGTCACATTTGGCACCTTTCAGGGGGGAGGAGGGGGCAGATACCTATTTAATACAGGTATTTTCTCCCACTTCCGGGCATAGGTTGCCACGGTGACCTACGCCACGGCGACCTACGCCACATCCAGCACCTTCTCCACCCCCCCCCCCCTTCTGGGAGACACACAGGTCCCGGAAGACAGCAGGGACCAGTGGGATCACACAGCGTGACTCGCGCATGCGCAGTAGGGTACCAGAAAGTGAAGCCACGAGGCTGATTCTGATTTTCTCACTGAAGATGGCGGAACCTCCACTTGAGAGCCGAGGGACAGATCGGCTTTGGGACCCGACATCGGGGGCGGTGACCTACGCCACGGCGACCTACGCCACGTCCAGCACCTTCTCCACCCCCCCCCCCTTCTGGGAGACACACAGGTCCCGGAAGACAGCAGGGACCAGTGGGATCACACAGCGTGACTCGCGCATGCGCAGTAGGGTACCAGAAAGTGAAGCCACGAGGCTGATTCTGATTTTCTCACTGAAGATGGCGAAACCTCCACTTGAGAGCCGAGGGACAGATCGGCTTTGGGACCCGACATCGGGGGCGCCCTGGGCAGGTAAGTGTCCTTATATTAAGTCAGCAGCTGCAGTATTTGTAGCTGTTGACTTTAATTTATTTTCTTTTTCAATGGAACTCTGCTTTAATAATAATAATAATAGCAAATGTTATTTAACCCACTTCCTTTGAGCCCAGGCTGTCATTGGCCCGTCCCCTGAGCGTTATGTCATTACATCAGCCCTGCATGGACCATGGGCATGGCTGCAGAAAATAAGGATCTCATAGTGATGGCGCAGACCCTGACACTTTCTTCATTAGAACCCTGTAAGTGCAGCAGCTGATTGATAATTATAAAGTCACTCCCATTCATCACATTCACTTTGGACACAGAGAACCAAATAGTTATTGCTTCAGAATAACAAAAAGTAAGGATCTGCAACACCATTTGGTAAAATTGTTGCAATGTACAAAGATCACCCGGGGGGGGGGGGGGGGATTTTTTTTCTTAACAAAAGTGGAGTTACTCTTTAGATTTCCCTGTTTGATGTCCAGTGGTAAGAGAATCTACATCGCCCCCCTTTGGCAGCTAGCAAGAGACGCTGTAAGTGGCTGCTAGCTATTTAACCACTTAAGACCCGGACCAATATGCTGCCAAATGACCCAAGGGGTTTTTGCGATTCGGCACTGCGTGGCTTTAACAGACAATTGCGCGGTCGTGCGACGTGGCTCCCAAACAAAATTTGTGTCCTTTTCTTCCCACAAATAGAGCTTTCTTTTGGTGGTATTTGATCGCCTCTGCGATTTTTATTTTTTGCGCTATATACAAAAATAGAGCGACATTTTTGAAAAAAAATCTATATTTTTTACTTTTTGTTATAAGAAAAATCTAAACTAAATTTTAGTCAAACATTTAGGCCAAAATGTATTTAGCCACATGTCTTTAGTAAAAAAAAAAATCGCAATAAGAAAAAAATTAGCTATCCAGCGGGAACAGCGACACTAATACCGCGATCAGAAAAATGATCGCTTAGTAACGCTGGCAATAGGGAGTGAAAAGGTTAACTAGGGCGGTGATCAAGGGGTTAAAACTTTATTAGGGGGGGTACGGGGGCTACCCTGAACCTAACACTGACTGACTGTCACACTGACACTAAATACAGTAATCATACATGTATGATTACTGCATTCAGTGACACTGTGACAGGGGGGAGGGGGGTGTGCGATCAGGGGGGTTAAATGTGTTTATGTGAAGTGTAGTGTAGTGTAGTGTTAGTGCAGACTTACTTGTGTTGTGATCTCTCCTCAGCGATGGTTGAAAAAACCGCAGAGGGAGAGATCACATCGCTTCCTCCTTCCTGTGTTTACACCGGAGTAGAAAGTGACAGGGCAGGCGGGCGCGCGCATTGGCTGGGAGCGATCCGGAGGAGGCGGACAAAAACGAATAGCCGCCCCCTCTTGTCGGATCGCTCCTACAGCCGATCGGACCCCCAAACCCCCCCAAGGCACCAACGTATATATACGTTGATGTGCCTGTCGGTGCCATTCTGCCGACGTAAATGTACATGCGGCGGTCCTTAAGTGGTTAACTGGCCTGTCACTGGCAGCTTCGATCCCTACTAATGATCAGAAACCAATCAGAAGGCTTCCGGGTCATGTGATTAGGATGTCAAACAAACTGGAAAAAAAACACAATTGCAGCCACTGTGCCCATCAAACGCCGCTACTGTGCCCATCAATTGCCACCACTGTGCCATCAAGTGCAGCCACTGTACCTATAAATTGCCGCCACTGTACCATCAAACGCTGCTACCGTGCCCATCAATTGCTGCCACTGTGCCCATCAATTGCTGCCACTGTGCCCATTAATTGCTGCCAGTGTGCTCATCAATTTCCGCTACTGTGCCTATCAATTGCTGCCAGTGTGCCCATCAATTGCTGACAGTGTGCCCATCAATTGCTGACAGTGTGCCCATCAATAGGCTCTACTGTGCCCATCAATTGTTGCTACTGTGCCCAATCAATTGCTGCCAGTGTGCCCATCAATTGCTGACAGTGTGCCCATCAATAGGCTCTACTGTGCCCATCAATTGTTGCTACTGTGCCCAATCAATTGCTGCCAGTGTGCCCATCAATTGCTGCCAGTGTGCCCATCAATTGCTGACAGTGTGCCCATCAATTGCTGACAGTGTGCCCATCAATAGGCTCTACTGTGCCCATCAATTGTTGCTACTGTGCCCAATCAATTGCTGCCAGTGTGCCCATCAATTGCTGCCAGTGTGTCCATCAATTGCTGACAGTGTGCCCATCAATAGGCTCTACTGTGCCCATCAATTGCTGCCAGTGTGCTCATCAATTATTGCTATTGTGCCCATCAATTGCTGCCAGTGTGCCCATCAATTGCTGCCAGTGTGCTCATCAATTGCCACTACTGTGCCCATCAATTGCTGTCAGTGTGCCCATCAATTGCTGACACTGTGCCCATCAATTGCTGCCAGTGTGCTCATCAATTGCTGCTACTGTGCCCATCAATTGCTGCCAGTGTGCTCATCAATTGCCGCTACTGTGCCCATCAATTGCTGACACTGTGCCCATCAATTGCTGACAGTGTGCCCATCAATAGGCTCTACTGTGCCCGTTAATTGCTGCCAGTGTGCTCATCAATTGTTGCTACTGTGCCCATCAATTGCTGCCAGTGTGCCCATCAATTGCTGCCAGTGTGCTCATCAATTGTCGCTACTGTGCCCATCAATTACTGATGTCAGCTATGCCATGCAGGTTTTTCCAGCTACTTCCTGTCCACATAACGTCATGGCATTTCCTACGGCAGGATTTCCAATGGTGACAACAGTAATGTGTCACTATCTGTAATGATTGGATTTCCTCATACAGTAACCCGTATAATTTAAAGTGATTCACATTATGTTTTGTACCCTAAGAGGATCAAATGATTGAACAATGATTGATTATTTGGTAAATAAGCTCTGTAAGTGCTGTTTCTTCTTCTAGGTAATTTAGAGATGTCCTAGACCTTGACGTTAATTGTAAATGTGATCCGCGTTCAATAATATTATTAATTATAATAATTATATATAATGTTAAACATAATATACTTACTGTAACTAAGAATCTTCACACTCTTTGGATGGCTCTTTATAAAGCTACTACAAATTTAAAGTAAAAAAAATACTTTATATATAATATATATTATACAGGGTCTTCAAAAAGTATTCATACCCCTTGAAATTTTCCACATGTTGTCATGTTACAACCAAAAACTTAAATGTATTTTATTGGGATTTTATGTGATAGACCAACACAAAAGTGGCACATAATTGTGAAGTGGAAGGAAAATGATAAATGGTTTTCAACATTTTGTACAAATAAATATATGAAAAGTGTGGCGTACATTTGTATTCGGCCCCCTTTACTCTGATACCTCATAACTAAAATCTAGTGGAACCAATTGCCTTCAGAAGTCAACTAATTAGTAAATAGAGTCCACCTGTGTGTCATTTAATCTCAGTATAAATACAGCTGTTCTGTGAAGTCCTCAGAGGTTTGTTAGAGGACCTTAGTGAACAAACAGCATCATGAAGGCCAAGGAACACACAAGACAGGTCAGGGATAAAGTTGTGGAGAAGTATAAAGCAGGGTTAGGTTATATAAAAATATCCCAATCTTTGAACATCTCACAGAGCCTCTGTTCAATCCATCATCTGAAAATGGAAAGAGTATGGCACAACTGCAAACCTACCAAGACATGGCCGTCCACCTAAACTGACCGGGCCGGGCAAGGAGAGCATTCATCAGAGAAGCAGCCAAGAGGCCCATGGTAACTCGGGAGGAACTGCAGAGATCCACAGCTCAGGTGGGAGAATCTGTCCACTATTAGTCGTGCTCTCCACAAATCTGCCCTTTATGGAAGAGTGACAAGAAGAAAGACATTGGTGTAAGAAAGTCATAAGAAGTCCTGTTTGCAGTTTGTGAGAAGCCATGTGGGGGAGGGGACACAGCAAACATGTGGAAGAAGGTGCTCTGGTCAGATGAGACCAAAATTGAACTAAAAGCAAAATGCTATGTGTGGTGGAAAACTAACACTGCACATTATCCTGAACACACTATCCCCACTGTGAAACATGGTGGTGGCATAATCATGTTGTGGGGAAGCTTTTCTTCAGCAGGGACAGGGAAGCTGGTCAGAGTTGATGGGAAGATGGATGGACACAAATACAGGGCAATCTTAGAAAAAAAAAACTGTTAGAGTCTGCAAAAGACTTGAGACTGGGGCGAAGTTTCACCTTCCAGCAGGATAACAACCCTAAAGTACAGCCAGAGCTACAATGGATTGGTTTAGTTTAAAGCATATTCATGTGTTAGAATGGCCCGGTCACAGTCCAGACCTAAATCACATTGAGAATCTGTGGCAAGACGCTCTCCATCCAATCTGACAGAGGTGGAGATATTTTACAAAGAAGAATGGGGAGAAATGTCCCTCTCTAGATGTGCAAAGCTGGTAGAGACACCCCCAAAAAGACTTGCAGCTGTAATTGCAGAGAAAGGCGTTTCTACAAAGTAATTACTCCGGGGGGCACCATACAAACGTACCCCCCACACTTTTTTACATATTTATTAGTATCATTTATAATTTTCCTTCCATTTCCCAATTATGTGTCACTTTGTGTTGGTCTATCACATAAAAAAAAAAAAAAAATACATTTAAGTTTTTGGTTGTTAGATGACAAAATGTGGAAAATTTCAAGGGGTATGAATACTTTTTCAAGGCACTGTATATATACAGCAGGTAAAATAAGTATTGAACACATCACCATTTTTCTCGTTAAATATATTTCTAAAGATGTTAATGACATAAAATTCTCACCAGATGTCGGTAACAATCCATGCAATCCTTTTATACAAAGACACCAAAACAAATAAGTTCAGAAATGAAGTTCTGTGTAATAAAATGGAATGGAAAAAGTATTGAACATGCTAACTAAAACGTATTTAATACTTGGTACAAAATCCTTTGTTGGTAATGACGGCTTCCAGACGCCTCCTGTAGGGAGGAACGAGTCGCATGCGTTGCTCAGGTGTGATTTTGGCCCATTCTTCCACACAGTCCTCAAATCTTGAAGGTTCTGTGGGCCTCTTCCATGGACTCCGATCTTTAGTTCTTTCAATAGATTTTCTATTGGATTCAAGTCATGTGATTGGCTGGGCCATTCTAGCAGCTTTATTTTCTTTCTTTGAAACCAATGGAGAGTTTCCTTGGCTTTGTGTTTGGGATCATTGTCTTGCCGAAATCTCCTCCCTCGTTTCATCTTCATCATCCTGGTAGATGGCAGCAGATTTTTATCAAGAATGTCTTGGTAGGAGGGGCGTGGCCAGGCAGCGGATGTAGCCGGATGCACCTTCAGCTCTCTCCGCCGAATCTCCGCTAACTTATCCTGATTTGCTGCCCGGCTTACCTGCTCTCACTGCCCGCTGGCTGCTGGAAGGTCCCCCGAGTGTCCTGCTACCTTTCATGGCCTGATACTCACCAGATGTCCGCAGCAAAGAAGCAATATGTGGCCTGGGCCGCAGAGAGCATGGCCCAAAATGGCGCCCTGGCCCAGCGCACGGCTAAGGAGAAACACAGGGAGGGAGCGGAGAAACTTTTCTCCATTTCGCTGGCCGCGGACCTCAATGCTCAATCTGGAGTGCCTGGAGACCACCCGGGAGGCTCATCTGACGCCAATGACACGGTCCCCCTGGAGGATGGAGGCAGATCGGGGTTCCCGTGGAAAGCAGTGAGTACTCCTGAAGGTAACTCCACTAGGCCTCATGCCCCCGGCAGCCCTAATGCTGACAGTGAGCCCTCACTCAGAGACATTTTTGCAGCAAAAAACACGTGCAATGCTTCCCTAACAGTCCTCACGGCTGATATTAAAGGGGGAAAAAAGGCTGAAATCTCCTTTATAAGGCAGGATGCCCAGAAGCTGAGGGAGAGAACCTGTACAGTGGAAGGGAGAGTGAGCTCCATAGAAGATGACATGGCGCCCATGCAGAGGGACC
Source organism: Rana kukunoris (assembly GCA_029574335.1). Taxonomy (NCBI): domain Eukaryota; kingdom Metazoa; phylum Chordata; class Amphibia; order Anura; family Ranidae; genus Rana; species Rana kukunoris. The sequence goes on from JAJQKJ010002157.1 coordinate 167,692, forward strand.
TCACATACAATAACCATCTCCTTACACAGCACTCATCTCGTTTAGAGGAATTAGAGAATAGAATGAGAAGGAACAACATCAGACTGGTTGGGCTACCTGAGAGAGCAGAGGGAAAGAATCCTGTAGAATACATTGAAAATTGTCTAGTGGCTGCGTTTGGCAAGGAAGTATTCACTCCAATGTTCTCTGTGGAGAGGGCACACAGAGTCCCTGCTAGGCCTCCATTGCCGGGGGCTCCCCCAAGACCCTTTCTTTTCAAGCTTCTGCATTATAAGGACAGGGATGCTATACTACACAATGCCAGGATCAGGCCAGAGGCCGTGAAAGTTGACAATACCAAGATATCTTTCTTCCCTGATTTTTATGCTGTGCTGCAGAAACAATGTGCAAAATTCAAGATGTTAAACGTCGCCTTAGGCCGCGTACACACACACGATCAGACATGTCCGATGAAACTTGTCTGACGAACTGTCTTCATCGGACCACGCTGAAGTGGTCTGTTGGTCTGACGTGCGTACACACCATCGGACCAAAATCCCCTCGGACCAGAACGCGGTGACGTAGAACACAACGACGTGATGAAAAAATGAAGTTCAATGCTTCCACGCATGCGTCAACTTGATTCTGAGCATGCGCGGGTTTTTGGTCCGATGATTTTGTGTACTAACCAGCGAACATGTCCGAGGGACAGGTTTCCAGCGGACAGGTTTCAAAGCATGTTTTGAAACTTTGGTCCGCTGGAAAACGGTCCGATAGGCCGTACACACGATCGAACATGTCTGCTGAAACTGGTCTGCGGACCAGTTTCAGCGGACATGTTCGATCGTGTGTACGCGGCCTTAGAGCTCTGGATTTGAAATACGCCATGCTATACCCATCCTGCCTCAGGGTGAAAGCGCTGGGCTCAGTTAACTTTTTTGATTTACCTTCTGCAGCCGCACAGTGGCTATATCGGGAAGAACAGTCAATCTGGGAATCTCGCAACCGGCGCAGTGCTCCCCCTGATGGGTAATGTACTGCTACTATTTCTATTCTATGGCTCCTTTACTTCTACTTGTCAAAGTGGAGTAGCTGTTGATGTTTGGACCTTTTTCTAACAGCAGGGCTACTTGTTCTAGCTGTTGAGTAGTTAAGACGCTTATGTGCGCTTCCACTGTTGCCCCCATGACGGTCTGGTCCAGACCTCCCATTGCCTTGCGGCATACAAGTTTGGCCATGTTGGCCTGTTACTCTTTGTTTTTAGTTTTAGTTTTTTTACCTTTTTGAATACTCCAACATGGGTCCACCACTATTTACGCCCCAAATGCTGCTTAGAGCCACTGGCTCTCTCGTGACTGCTCTACCTGTCTATTTTATGTCATGCCTTTTATTGGGACTGCCGCCACTACTTTGTCACTTTATTTTGCTCTGCTTTTATTTATTTTTGTCTGGAGAAATGGTACACAGTTTTTTTCTAGGCCTGTTCTGTTCCTATGACCCACAGCACTATGGGTCTACTATTGTTATCCTTGCTTTGATTTCTCATGTGATAAAATGTCTAAGATAACCAGAATTCTGTCCTGGAATGTCTGGGGTTTGAACAATCCTGTCAAACGATTGGTGGCGATCAAGCGGGTGAACGCGGCGGATATCATATGTCTGCAGGAGACTCACCTTCCCCCGACTTCCACACCTCAATTTGCTGTGAGACAGTTTAGTCATCAATACCACGCTACTTTTTCGGTGTACTTGAGGGGGGTGAGCCTTCTAGTTAGGCAAGGTGTGCAGTTTTCTGCAATCAAAATAAAAATTGATCAAGAAGGTCACTATGTTTTTATTTTGTGCTCCCTCTACGGGACTAAATGTATTTTGGCAAGGCTGTACATTCCCCCACCTTTCTCAGCTAGTCTCTTGAAAATATTAGCAGACTTTATTGTCCGTTTCCCGGGAATACCGGTATTGGTGTTTGGGGATTTCAACAACTACCTTGACCACACTAAAGACAATGTCTCTGCTTGAGCGGGGGATGGTGTGCAGAGACGATGTGGGCCTACCCCGTTTACCCGCTTACTATTAGAAATGGGCCTTACAGATGTTTGGAGGATGCGTAACCCAGATGCTAAGATACACTCATCTCAGTCGGCTTCGATGGGGGGTTTGTCCAGAATTGACTTGGGGTTGGGGAATGACCTTCTCTTACCATTGTTGGACTCCTCACAGTATCATCCCCGACAGGTCTCGGATCACAAACTACTCACAAACAAATGGTGATAGAAGGCTTGTCACAAACGATAAAAGTAGATACCCCTCGAACCACACTCCGGAATGTAGGGGGGGGTTTGAGGTGCGTTACTGCTGGCTTATGCGTTTCGAGGCGTCAGCGGCCTCATCTTCTGAGCCCCTCTTCTTCAGAGCCCAACAGGGGCAATACACTTTGGAAACTTCGGGCCGGATTCAGAAAGAAGTTACGTCGGCGTATCTGTTGATACGGCGCGTAAGTTCTAGGATGCGCCGGCGTATCTTTTTTCTGTATTCAGAAAGCAAGATACGCCGGAATTTTGCTAAAATACGAGTTGCGCTAGTGGCGCTTCCGTAGATTTACGCGTTGAATTTGCAAATGAGAGAGATACGCCGATTCCCGAACGTACGTGCGCCCGGCGCATTTTTTTACGTCGTTTGCGTAAGGCTTTTTCCGGCGTAAAGTTACCCCTGCTATATGAGGCGTACGCAATGTTAAGTATGGACGTCGGGACAGCGTCGAATTTTCCGTCATTTACGTAATTTGCGTAAAACGTTCGCGATTAGGGCTTTGCGTAAGTTACGTTCACGTAGAAACCAATGAGTATTTGCGGCGTAATTTTGAGCATGGGACTGGGATACGTCCACGGACGGCGCATGAGCCGTTTGTTAGAAACGTCTTTTACGTGGGGTCATGGTTGATTACCATACAACACGCCCACTCCAAGCCTACTTTATATTACCCGGGCTTACGCCGGCCCATTTACGCTACGCCGCCGTAACTTAGGATGCAAGTGCTTTGTGAATACAGCACTTGCCTGACTAAGTTGCGGCGGCGTAGCATAAAGAAGATACGCTACGCCCGCACAAAGATGCTCCCAGGTACGTGAATCTTGGCCTTAATCCTTTTTGGTGGTCACTTATTCCGAACCCTGACCCGATACCAGAACTCCTCACGACTTTTTTCAGACATAATATAGATTCCGCGTCTATAGATGTGGTTTGGGAAACTGTTAAGGCGTACCTGCGGGAACAGTGATTTCCCAGATTAAAACTTCCACCAAAGAATGGGAGATATCAGTTTTGGAAGAAACACGTTCTTTAGAGGCCAGATTTATTGCTGACCCCTCTGATGACAATCCATGCTCAGGGATCTATCTCTGCAATTGGCTGAGAACAAGTGCTTTTTTCTACAACAAAGTCACTTTGAGGAAGGGGAAAACACGGGACATATGTTAGCATTACTAGCTAGGTCACAGCAGTCATCTTCACATATAGTGTACGTGACAGATGCCCATGGGGCGCCATGTTACTCCACTCAAGCCATCACTGATGTATTTAAACAGTTTTTTTGGGATGTTTACTCATCTAGGTCAGGCCTACCCGAGACGATATTTGTTTATTTTTGGATAGATACCCCTTGCCATGTTTGTCCACCTCGGACTCTGCCCTGCTTAATGCCCCCCTGACGGAGAAAGAATTGATGGAGGCACTGGCTCATGCAAAAAATGGTCGGGCTCCCGGGGCGGATGGGGTACTGTCAGAGATGTACAAGCGTTACGTAACACAACTTATCCCGATCCTCCTAAAAGTTTACAATCAAGCTTTTGAGACTAGGACTCTCCCTTCCTCTATGAATGAAGCCCTTATAGTGGTGAATGAATGAATGAAAACTTATATAGCGCGGCACATGCGAACTGAACCGCCTCTGGGCGCTTGTTGTTCCTGTCTCCTTTGATATTAAAAGAGAAAAGTCTTGACCTTTTTCCTGAATGCTAGGTGGTTCTCCTCCAACCGAATGCTGGTTGGTAAAGCGTTCCATAGTCTGGGACCTTGGATCGCGAATCTTATTTCTCCTTTGGACTTGAAGTTGGCTTTCGGAACCTGGAGCAGGTTCTGATTAGTGGATCGCAAAACGCGATTGGGGTTATGAGCTTTTATTATTTCGCATAAATAAAGGAGGGCATTCCCATGGACACATCTATGCGTAAGACAGAGAGCTTTAAAAGCAATTCTGTCTTTAACTGGCAGCCAATACAGGGCTCTAAGTGAAGGTAAGATAGATTCCCAGGGTTTTTTCCCAGTCACAAGTCTGGCGGCCGTATTCTGAACGACTTGCAGACGAGCGATTTGGTACTTGGGGAGTCCGAGGTAGAGGGCGTTTGCATAGTCCAGTCTGGAGTTTACAATCGCTCCCACCACGACCGCTAAATCTTCTTTAGGGATGAACGGAGTGAGTCTGCGTAGTAGGCGCAGCAGGTGGTACTCTTGAAACCCAGTAAAGATGCTCTGTCACCAGACACGTACAGACCAATTTCACTACTCACATTCGATTTTAAGTTGCTAGCCAGGATACTGGCGAATAGGCTGGCTGGTTGTATCCAGAAAGTAATACATAGAGATCAATCCGGGTTTATTCCTACGAGATCCACGTCCCAAAACTTACACTGGCTATTTCTAAATCTACAGGTCCCCACTGACAATAGGGTAATAGGGCGGTCCTCTCTTTTGACGCAGCTAAAGCATTTGATAGCTCTTGCACTGGAGCCCTTAGCCATACATATTAGAGAGTCGCAAGCCATTGTGGGAGGATGTTGTATCCCTGTATGCGGATGACACATTGATTTATCTGCAGGATCCGGTTGTGTGCCTACTTGGTGCCTTGGAGGTACCCTCACTATCACCGAATGGTCATACTGCTGTATTGCGTTCACTGTATGTTCCCCGCAAGGCAATTGCGAGGCGTTGGATCACTCAGAGTACCGACGGGCGGACAATGGGTGACTCAGGTTAATAAAAAGAGGAAAAGAAAGGCGAACCAGCCTAGTGTATTACCATTTGACAATTTATTAAATGAAGATAATATTAAAAACTACTCACAAAGGAATTGGTATAAAGGCTTGTCAACAAAACGATAAGGTAGGTGTGTCGCTGCCGGCTGACGCGTTTCGAGGCGTCAAGGGCCTCTTCATCAGAGCCCAGCAGAAGAGGCCCTTGAAGCCGCGAAACGCGTCAGACGGCAGCAACACACCTCTATTCCCCCCTATCTTGGAGCGTGGTTCAAGGGGTATCTACCTTACCGTTTTGTTGACAAACCTTTATACCAATTCCTTTGTGAGTAGTTTTTAATATTATCTTCATTTAATAAATTGTCAAATGGTAATACACTAGGCTGGTGCGCCTTTCTTTTCCTCTTTTTGTTTTCTGCCAGGACTTTTCCCAATGCATGAAGGGCAGCAAGGCCATTGTTACAATTTTTTGACATCTGTGGAATTTTCCATGCAGAATTTTGACTAAGTGTTGGACATTCCACTCGTGCGCAGGAGTTTGTTTGCTGACTCAGGTTAATAGTCTGCTTATACGTGAGAAACTCACATACCAACATCGTAATGTTCTGAAGAAATTCTACTCAATGTGGCAACCATGGTTAGACACTCCGGGATTAGGTCCCCTACAGTTAGTAAGAGACAGACTGCTGCAGGTGTAATATGTTACTTATGAGATTGTGAAAGGTGGGCAATGTATTGTGATTGGTGCTGGAGCCTGGAGGTGGAGAGTGGGGGGTGTCAAGGTGGTTGGCCCTCTCCTGCTGTTATGTTTGGTGGTAAGGATCCTAATCAGGGGCGGACTGACCATTGAGTCACTCGGGCACTGCCCGAGGGCCCTATGCCACTAGGTTGCCCCATCAGGGATGCCAGGCTCAGTAAAACCAGGGAGAGTATGTAAAAATCTATGTTTTTTTACATCTGTCCCTGATATGTCCGAAACCGACATGCTTTTGATGTGAAAATCCTGAGATTTTAGCTGCCCCGCCTCTGCACTGCCTCCTGGCATGGTGGCCATCTGTAAGCCCAGGGGCCCCATAATCTTCTATTGCCCGGGGGCCCTATGAGTTGTCAGTCCGCCCCTGATCCTAATACCTATTTATGGTATACAGCTGTTGTATTTTTCTTAGTCTTCGTTTTGTTTTCTGTTTTTGATTTATTGATATATATATATATGTTGATTATTCATCGCCTAATGTTAGTGGGGAATACAGTCGAGTTCCATACTTACATTATCGAAGGTTTTCGGGCAGTAGAATATCCCACAATGCTTCTTATTACTCTGTCTTTTATTTGTTACGTCATGAAATGCTTTACTCCTGTATTTGCACACCTGATCAGAATGTTACTCTTACTTTATTTGTGTTGGTACCCTCCTGTTCTACTTTTACTACAAATGCCATCGGACTGTCTGTATATGTGATTGTATTCTCTTTTCTTTTAATAAACTTGCTTTTGATTTAAAAAAATGTCTTGGTACATTTTTCCATTTATCTGTCCTTCAATGATATGAAGTTTGCCAGTACTGTATGCTGAAGAACAGCCCCGCCCCCACACCATGATGTCCCCACCACCATACTTCACAGTTGGTATGTGTTTTTTTTTTTGGGGGTGATGAGCCATGTGACCTCCAAACATGGTGTGAATTATGGCATCCAAAGGCCGCGTACACACGATCGAATTTGTCCGACGGACCATTTCAGCAGACAAATCCGATCGTGTGTATGGGCTAGCGGACATATTTGTCCGCCGGAGACATGTCCGTCGGATATATCCGCTGGTCAGTACACTCACCAGCGGACATATCTTCCCGCACATGCGTCGAATGGATTGGACGCATGCGCGGAAGTATTTTTCTTCCTGGTGCGGTGACGTGGCGGCGTCAACGTCACCGGCACGTCACCGCGCTGTCTGCCGGCGGGGATTTTGATCCGATGGTGTGTACACACCGGCAGACGAAAATCCCGAGGAGACATGTCCAATGAAAACGGTCCGCGGAACGTTTCCATCGGACATGTCCCTCCGTGTGTACGCGGCCAAGGAGTTCAATGTTGATCTCATCTGACCAGATTATATTCTCCCCGTATTTCACAGGCTTGTCTAAATGTTGTTCAGCTCAATTTAAATTACCTTCAATATGCTTTTTCTTCAGCAATGGAGTCTTGTGTGGTCAGTGTGCGTACAGGACATGGCGGCTGAGTGCATTCCTTATTGTGTACCTGCTAATTCCAGGTCTTTCTGAAGCTCTCCACAAGTGGTTCTTGGCTCTTGGACAAGTCTTCAGATAATTTTTTCACTCCTCTGTCAGAAATCTTGGGCATGGCCAGTTTTTCGTGAAATTATGTTCTTTCCACTTCTAGATTATGGCCCCAACAGTGCTCACTGAAACTTTCAGAAGTTTAGAAATCCCTCTGTAACCAATGCCATCAGTATGTTTTGCAACAATATGGTTGTGAAGGTCTTAAGAGACCCCTTTGCTTTTACCTATCATGAGATGTTTGTTGTGTGACAACTTGGTAATGAGACACCTTTTGATAGGCCATCAGTTGAGACTGAACCGGCAGATATTAATTTGCACTGACAAGGGGTGGATTTGCTTTCTAATTACTGATAGATTTCAGCTGCTGATATGGCTTTCCATGCCTTTTTCCACATCCCTTTCTTCGTGTGTTCAATACTTTTTCCTTGTGTCATTCCATTTTATTACACAGAACTTCATTGCTGAACTTATTTATTTTGGTGTCTTTGTATGTATGGATTGCATGGTGTGTTACCGACATGTGGGAAAAATTTCATGTCAATAGCACCTTTAGAAATATATTATCCTAATAATAATATATTATTAATATGTTAAATACTTATTTTACCCGCTCTATAAATTAAAAAACAGTATATATAGATACATCTACAGTGCCTTGCGAAAGTATTCGGCCCCCTTGAACTTTGCGACCTTTTGCCACATTTCAGGCTTCAAACATAAAGATATAAAACTGTAATTTTTTGTGAAGAATCAACAACAAGTGGGACACAATCATGAAGTGGAACAAAATGTATTGGATATTTCAAACTTCTTTAACAAATAACAAAACTGAAAAATTGGGCGTGCAAAATTATTCAGCCCCCTTAAGTTAATACTTTGTAGCGCCACCTTTTGCTGCGATTATAGCTGTAAGTCACTTCGGGGTGTCTCTATCAGTTTTGCACATCGAGAGACTGAAATTTTTGCCCATTCCTCCTTGCAAAACAGCTGGAGCTCAGTGAGGTTGGATGGAGAGCGTTTGTGAACAGCAGTTTTCAGTTCTTTCCACAGATTCTCGATTGGATTCAGGTCTGGACTTTGACTTGGCCATTCTAAGGCCGTGTACACACGGCAGAGAACCTCGACGGGCAGAACACATCGTTCCGCCCGTCGAGGTTCTCTGCCGGCCGTCGAAATCGGCGACCTGCCCGTCGGGAATGGCAACCAGCCATTCATCCAGGCGGGCCGTCGAGCAAAAAGAGAGCGTGCTCTCTTTTCGCTCGATGGGATTCCCGACGGGCGGGGCGAGCCAGGAGCGTACACACGGCCGAGGTCCTCGCTGGAATGCAGCTTCCAGCGAGGTTCTCGCTGGTTTCCAGCGAGAACCTCGGTCGTGTGTACGCCGCCTAACACCTGGATATGTTTATTTGTGAACCATTCCATTGTAGATTTTGCTTTATGTTTTGGATCATTATCTTGTTAGAAGACAAATCTTCGTCCCAGTCTCAGGTCTTTTGCAGACTCCATCAGGTTTTCTTCCAGAATGGTCCTGTATTTGGCTCCATCCATCTTCCCATCAATTTTAACCATCTTCCCTGTCCCTGCTGAAGAAAAGCGGGCCCAAACCATGATGCTGCCACCACCATCACAGTGGGGATGGTGTGTTCAGGGTGATGAGCTGTGTTGCTTTTACGCCAAACATAACGTTTTGCATTGTTGCCAAAAAGTTGGATTTTGGTTTCATCTGACCAGAGCACCTTCTTCCACATGTTTGGTGTGTCTCCCAGGTGGCTTGTGGCAAACTTTAAACGACACTTTTTATGGATATCTTTAAGAAATGGCTTCTTCTTGCCACTCTTCTATAAAGGCCAGATTTGTGCAGTATACAGGGACTGATTGTTGTTCTATGGACAGAGTCTCCCACCTCAGCTGTAGATCTCTGCAGTTCATCCAGAGTGATCATGGGCCTCTTGGCTGCATCTCTGATCAGTCTTCTCCTTGTATGAGCTGAAAGTTTAGAGGGACGGCCAGGTCTTCGTATATTTGCAGTGGTCTGATACTCCTTCCATTTCAATATTATCGCTTGCACAGTGCTGCTTGGGATGTTTAAAGCTTGGGAAATCTTTTTGTATCCAAATCCGGCTTTAAACTTCTCCACAACAGTATCTCGGACCTGCCTGGTGTGTTCCTTGTTCTTCATGATGCTCTCTGCGCTTTAAACGGACCTCTGAGACTATCACAGTGCAGGTGCATTTATACAGAGACTAGATTACACACAGGTGGATTCTATTTATCATCATTAGTCATTCAGGTCAACATTGGATCATTCAGAGATCCTCACTGAACTTCTGGAGAGAGTTTGCTGCACTGAAAGTAAAGGGGCTGAATAATTTTGCACGCCCAATTTTTCAGTTTTTTATTTGTTAACAAAGTTTGAAATATCCAATACATTTCCTTCCACTTTATGATTGTGTCCCACTTATTGTTGATTCTTCACAAAAAATTACAGTTTTATATCTTTATGTTTGAAGTCTGAAATGTGGCAAAAGGTCGCAAAGTTCAAGGGGGCCGAATACTTTTGCGAGGCACTGTATATTATCCTAATAATAATATATTATTAATAATATTAATAATATATTATTATTAATAAATATATTATTATTATATATTTATCCATGGTGACATGCTCAATACTTATTTTACCCGCTCTATAAATAATTAAAAAACATTATATATAGATACATCTATATCTATATATTATATATATATATATATATATATATATATATATATACAGTGCAGAAAATAAGTATTTGAACACCCTGCTATTTTGCAAGTTCTCCCACTTGGAAATTATGGAGTGGTCTGAAATTGTTATCGTAGGTGCATGTCCACTGTGAGAGACATAATCCAAAAAAAAAATTCCAGAAATCACAATTTATGAATTTTTAACTATTTATTTGTATGATACAGCTGCAAATAAGTATTTGAACACCTGTCTATCAGCTAGAATTCTGACCCTCAAAACCTGTTAGTCTGCCTTTAAAATGTCCACCTCCACTCCATTTATTATCCTAAATTAGATGCACCTGTTTGAGGTCATTAGCTGCTAAAGACACCTGTCCACCCCATACAATCAGTAAGAATCCAACTACTAACATGGCCAAGACCAAAGAGCTGTCCAAAGACACTAGAGACAAAATTGTACACCTCCACAAGGCTGGAAAGGGCTACGGGGAAATGCCAAGCAGCTTGGTGAAAAAAGGTCCACTGTTAGAGCAATCATTAGAAAATGGAAGAAGCTAAACATGACTGCAATCTCCCTCGGACTGGGGCTCCATGCAAAATCTCACCTTGTGGGGTCTCAATGTCCTAAGAAAGGTGAGAAATCAGCCCAGGACTACACGGGAGGAGCTGGTCAATGACCTGAAAAGAGCTGGGACCACCGTTTCCAAGGTTACTGTTGGTAATACACTAAGTTGTCATGGTTTGAAATCATGATGGCACGGAAGGTTCCCCTGCTTAAACCAGCACATGTCGAGGCCCGTCTTAAGTTTGCCAATGACCATTTGGATGATCCAGAGGAGTCATGGGAGAAAGTCATGTGGTCAGATGAGACCAAAATAGAACTTTTTGGTCATAATTCCACTAACCGTGTTTGGAGAAGAAGAATGATGAGTACCATCCAAGAACACCATCCCTACTGTGAAGCATGGGGGTGGTAGCATCATGCTTTGGGGGTGTTTTTCTGCAATGGGACAGGGCGACTGCACTGTATTAAGGAGAGGATGACCGGGGCCATGTATTGCGAGATTTTGGGCAATAACCTCCTTCCCTCAGAGAGCTTTGAAGATGGGTCGAGGCTGGGTCTTCCAACATGACAATGACCCGAAGCACACAGCCAGGATAACCAAGGAGTGGCTCTGTAAGAAGCATATCAAGGTCTGGCGTGGCCTAGCCAGTCTCCAGACCTAAACCCAATAGAGAATCTTTGGAGGGAGCTCAAACTCTGTGTTTCTCAGCGAAGCCCAGAAACCTGACTGATCTAGAGAAGATCTGTGTGGAGGAGTGGGCCAAAATCCCTCCTCCAGTGTGTGCAAACCTGGTGAAAAACTACAAGAAACGTTTGACCTCTGTAATTGCAAACAAAGGCGACTGTACCAAATATTAACATTGATTTCTGCACTGTATGGGCCAGATTCTCATAGAATTCCGGCGGCGTAGCGTAAGCCAGTTACACTACGCCGCCGCTGCTTGCTGGAGCAAGTGCTTGATTCTCTATGCATTGCTCCCGTTTCGCTTATCGCGTAAATCGCGCAGCGTAACCCCGAATTCAAATGGGGCGGCTTGTATTTAAATTAAGCGCGCCCCCGCGTCGAAAACTGCGATGCGCCGGCCGGGGGAAAATCCCAGTGCGCATGCTCCAAAGGACGTCACATTTTCTCAATGTAAACGGTAATCGAGCGTACGCCAGCCCCATTGAGAATCGACGTACGCAAACGACGTAAACGACGCACAACACGACGCGGTCCCGAGGCCATTTAACATGGCATCCGACGGGAACGACGGCATCCGACGGGACCTCGTAAGGTTACTCCACATAGAAGCTGGGGTAACCTTACGCGGACGAAAACGACGTAGGCGACGACGGGGCGGCGTAAAAGCGATAGAGAATCGGCGTACTACTTCATTTGCATATGCAAATGAAAAAACAACGTAAAGGCCACCTAGTGGCCGGAGTTGTCATTACATCTACGATCCGAAAGTGTAATTGTATTACGCTTGTCGGATGTAGAAGCGTATCTATGCAAAAGTGATGCTCAGCATCACACGCATAGATACGAGCCAAAAAAAAAGGCGATACGACGGGGTATCTGAGATACTCCGTCGTAACGCCTCTGAGAATCTGGCCCAATGTATATAGCTGCTAAAGAGGAAAGGCTTCTTTGTTAAAAAAATAAATTCAAATAGAATGGAAAGGCTTTTAAATTGTTTATTTTATTATTTGTGCATTTGTTTTATTTACCTTGCTAAGTTTAGTTTCAAATTTGAATTTAAGGAAGAAAAGAAAAATGTATGAGTAATATTTACGGTACAAAGTAGACTCCAAAATTTCTTAAGCAAATACTAGGTTTGACAATGACTGTAGATGACAGCACAGTTCCATTTCATAGGACCAAACCTAGAAAATATTACAGTGTGAATCATAAAATAATTGTGTGCTCATAATCAAATTTAAGTGCCCATATCTGTATCTGTAGAATGGAGTAAAATGGAGTAGAAAAATAGTGGAGAAATATGGCCAAAAATTTCAAGCAATGGAGCTTTTCTTTTTTATATATACAGTATATAGATTTAAGCTTTTTAGCTTGCTGTTTTTTTTTTTTTTTGGGGGGGGGGGGGGTTAAAAAATAAATAAAAATTGTGTCAATAATTAGTAACAATGTAGGTTGTACAACTGCAGGGTGATTGTGTGATATTATGCGGATGTCTATTAATGGTGCACAGATAATTCAAATACACCAAGGGCCAGATTCACAGAGCCCTTACTCCTGTCTATCTCGCGTTAGACTGGAGTACTTTCAAATTACGCGCGTTTTTTCACTACTCTGAAACCTCAAACCATGAAATTACGGCTGCGGGCTTCAATCCGACTGGTTTACGTGTTCGTACGCCTTCGGATCTACGCTGCAATAAATTTGTGGCCGCTGGGTGGAGTTCCCGTCGTTTTCCGCGTCGGGGTATGCAAATGAGATTTTGCCGACTATCCACGAAATTACGAACGTCAATCGCAATCTCTTACGGCACCTTTAGTCATCTTTTTGCTGCGTAAAACTATACCAGCTTTTTACTGCTCTAATATTAGACAGCCCATGTTAAGTATGGCGGTCGTTCCCACGTCGAAAATCAACGTTTTCCAACGTCTTTTTTTATTTTTGACGTAAAACGTCCGGGAATAGTAATGTCCGTAAACAACGCTACTCAAACAACGAATGACGTATCGACGTTACTTCGCGCAATGCACGGCGGGAAATTTCTGAACGGAGCATGCGCAGTTCGATCGCCGCGGGGACACGCCTAATTTAAATGCTTCACGCCCCCTAATCGCGTATTTCGATTACGCGGCGAGAAATACACTACGCCGCCGTACCGTAAGAATTCGGCGTAGAGCCTGGTAAAATACGGCAGCGTAGTGTATCTCTGATACTCTGCGCCAATGTAATTGTATCTGAATCTGCCCCAAAGTGTTAAGGGGAAAAAAAACCACAAAAACTGTGAAAAATAAGTGAAAGAAAATTAATTAACAAGAACAATACCCAAAACATAACCACAAATTAAAAAAAAGAAAAGAAAAGAAAAAGCTAATTTTATTTTTAATTTAATTTATCTTTAAAAAGGAGGTCCACCCTAAAAATATATAAAAAAAATAGCCAAAAGGCTACAGAAAATTAGATTTTTTTAAATATATATACATATATACTTACCAGAAGTGGCTGTTACTAGTCAGATTGTCACTTTCTGCCACTTCCTCGTCCGCAGTGGGTCTTCTTTCTTCTCCTCCTCGCACTGCCTCCTGGGAAATGGGGAGCGTTGTCTTCTGGGACCTTGTGTGTGTGCATCCCAGAAGACATCCTCCCATTCACATAGCGCCGCACGGCTCCCGCATGTGCCGTAGGGAACCGGGAAGTAAAGCCGCAACACTTCACTTCCTGATTCCCTCACCGAGGATGGCAGCGGGGCAGCCGAGACCCGAGCGATTGCTAGGCTTCGGCTGCCGACATCGCGGGCACCCTGGACAGGTAAGTGTCCTTATTAAAAGTCAACAGTTACAGTGTTTGTAGCTGCTGACTTTTATTTTTAGTTTTTTTTCATTCCTGGACCTCGGCTTTAATTTCCAAGAGTGAAATAAGAATTGGCTTCAGCTCAGTTCTCCACCAATAGAACCCCGCTCTCTCCAATGCATTTCGCCCTTGTGGGGCTTAATAGTAGGGGCCTCTGGTGTCCTCTATGATTAAGCTCCACATGGGCGAAAATTCAATTTCAAGATTCAATTACACAGAGGAGAGTAAAAAAACAAAAAAACACACAAAAACTAGAAAAATAGAATAAATGAACATTATTACAACCAAAAATATAGGGCCAGATTCACGTACATTGGCGCATATTTTGACCGGCGTAGCGCACCTCCTTTACATTAGACTGGCGCAATGTAGAGGCGCAATCACCGTATCCTCGTAGTATTTGCGCAGAAATTAGCGCCGGAGTAACGTAAATTCCGAGGCGTAAGGCGGAGTAATTCAAATTGGGAAGGACGTGGGCGTGCTACATTGAAATGAGCCGTGACCCCATGCAAATGAAGGGCCGGCCGTCTCGCGCATGCGCACATGAAGCAGACCATGGTCAGCACCTCTGTGCGCATGCTCACAACTCAGGAACGGCGCAATCGGTGAAATTGGAAGTGGACCCGGGCAACTTAGTGAACTACGCAGAGAGCATAAATAGACAGACACAAACGCACTTCCTTTGCAAAAGTACATCCCTTTGTATCCCTCCCTATACAGCAAGGTGCTTTTGTTCTATTGTTTGTTGCGTTGTGACTTGTCTTTGTGATATTTGTGGACTGTATGATCTAGTGTTTGGTAGAATATGTTTGAAAGTGTTTTTTAGTGACTGCTTGTGAGACTTTTTGGTTGATAGATTTTTGTTTGTTTGTTTTGTTGCTTGATTTTTCCTGCTTGTTCTTCTGAGTGATTTTTGGTGATTGTTTGGGAGAGAGTTGTTGTATGAGTATGACTGAGAGGAAGCGGAAGAGCAATTTTTCTTTGGGGGAGAAACAAATTATTGCCCGGGCCATTACCCAATATGGGCGTTTCCTTCACGGCCCGGAGAGTGCCAACACCCCCCCGGCCAGGAAGAAGGAGATTTTGCAGAACATTACTGACCAGGTAAATACATTGCGGGGGGGGGGGAGACCCAGACACGCGAGGGGATTGTAAAGAAAATCAATGACCTCTGGTGTGTGGTCCGTGGGAAGCTGGCCAAAATGGCAGCCCATGCCAGGGGCACTGGAGGGGGCCCACCATGCCCTGTTAGGCTGACAGTGGAGGAGCGTGCGGTGGCCCAGACCTTTAATAGGCAAAAAGTGGAGGGCCTGCCTGGCTTTGACTCCAGTCATGAAGCCGTGATGCCAGGTAAGGTTTTTTTTTTCCTATCTGGTGTGTAGCATGTGTGGGGGAGGGGGGAAAGGAATATGTGGCAAGTGTGTGGATCCTCCAACCTGTGAATGTTTTGTGTCATCCACAGATGTGCAGGAGGGTGCTGGGCCATCTGGCCTGACTGCACCATCCCCGGGACACCAGCCTGCTGAGGACCCCCCGACAAGGCCGGAGTGCTCGGAGGAGTTAGAGGAGGAGGAGTTGGAGGAGGAGGAGTTGGAGGAGTTGGAGGAGGAGGAGTTGGAGGAGGAGGAGTTGGAGGAGGATGTCATGTCAGCCAGTGGATTGTTGGTTTTGGAGGAGTCTTCCTCTCTGGCTGGCAGCAGCCAGCCCTCCATAAGGGCTAGCCCCTCCCACTCCTCCCCCAACAGGGCTCCCCTCCCAAGGGCCTCCCCTTCTCCCCAGCCACAAGCATCAGCTGGAGGCAGGAAGACGTCCCAGAAGACCAGGGGGGTGGCCGAGGTTCTGCCCGCCAATCTGAGAAGGGCCCAGGCCCTTCAGACCCACCATCTGGGACAGGTCAGCCAGACTTTGGTGCAGATGGAGGAGAGCCTGTCCTCCATAAAGGATACGCTTGGGGACCTGGACTGCCACTCCCTGGCTCTTACAAACTGCCTAAACGAACTGCAGACTACTACAGCAGACGTTGGGCAGGATGTGAGGGCCCTCACCCAGGCTATCCAGGCCAATACGGCATCACTAAGTACTGGCCTGACCAGAATTGCCGTGGCCTTGGAGGGCAGGCCGCCAGGTGGGCAGAGACCAGGGGCTGCTCCTCCTTCCCCGGATTACCCCTCCCTCCCCATGAGTCTCCCCTGAGGAGCCGGGGCCGTGGCCGTGGGCGCCCCAGGCGTGGGTCACACCAGCGGCATTAATTTGGTTTCCCCCTTCTTTTTTTTTCTGGATTTTTTTTTTTTTTGCTGGGAATTTTTTTTTTTGCTGACATTCCTGCCAGAAGAGGGGTGTCACCCTCATTTGTGGTTCCCCAGGACCAGGGGAAGTGATCCCCAGGTCCGTGTGAATGGTGTATGAATGTACAGTGACATAATTGGAGCCGTGGCATGGCGTTGCTGCTCACAAGTTCTGCATGGTGGGCTTGTGCTAATCCAATGTGATGAGGATGTGATGTGTCTGTGCTAGGGACCACAGTGGTGTGCATTCTCAGTGTGCAATGATTAATGTGTGTGTTTAACGTGCAAAGATGCCTAATGTGAGCTGGCTCCTGGCTGCTCTTCCCTCAGAAGACGGGGTAGCCTCGGTTAGGGGGGGGTTCAGGGGTCAGGTCATCACGTATGTCAATCTGCAGGCCCTTTCTCACTGCGAAGTTGTGCGAAGTTGTGCAGCATGCAACATGCACCGATGATCTGGCACACAAAGTTTGGGGAATACAACAAGGTCCCCCCAGACTTATGCAGGCATCGGAAACGTGACTTCAGGAGGCCAAAGGTGCGTTCCACCACTGCACGTGTTTGGGCGTGGGCTTCATTGTATCTTTCCTCTCCTGGGGGTTTGGGGGTTCCAGGTAGGAGTCATGAGATGGGGTCCCAGTGCATATGCAGAGTCAACTGTAAGGGAAAAGGCAGGAGGATGTTAGTCATGCATGTGCCCCTTGTGATGTGTGCATCATGGGAGGGGGCAGTCATGCCTGCCACCCATGTCACTCACCAACCAGCCAGGTGTCCCCATATAAGTTCTGTTCGAATTCCATTGGGATGGGGCTCTGATTGTATATGTAGCTGTCATGGCTGGATCCGGGGTGTACGTTGATGGAATGCCAATGCATTATATGTATTATGTGTAGTATATGTGCTCTGTTTCATGGGAGGGCTGGAGTGCCACATGTGTGCAATCAATGGCCCCCACGGTGCGTGGGAATCTGGCAATTCTGTAGAAATCTGTCATTGCCTTCAGCCGCAGGTCCTCAGTGGTTGGTTTGATGATTTGGTTGGCCAATGCGTCTGAGGATTGCAGGGATAACCTGGTGCACACATCTGCTCATGGAGGATTGTGACATCCCAGCCACCACTCCACTTGTTCTTTGAAAAGAGCCACTGGCAAGGAAATGGAGTGTTGCCATGACCTTGATTAGTGGCTTCACTGCATGTGAGCGGTGTGTTGGGCTGGTGATGTCACCCTGCAGGGTTATGGTTAATTCCAGGATGGCATGAGGGGTGAATCTGAAGATGCGATACACCTCAGAATCACTCATGCCAAAGAGGTCTATGCGTGTGCGGTATATCCTCTCCCGTGCCATCCTCCGTGCCCTCCTCCTTCTTTGCTCCTCTAAAGTCATAAGTATAGCTATGAGCGAGGATGCCCCTGGCATCTTGGCATAAAGTTTGTTGTCCAGCAAGTGTGACTGCTCAGCTCCTCACTAACAGTGTTGCTTTAGCTGACATGTAGACGGATGTCTAATTTTATTCCACCTTTTATATGTCTAATTTTAGACAGGACGTGCAGCTGTTGCGCACAGCGCGTAGCCTGCGCTGCACCAACGTTCTTTTGTGGATCCCCATAACTCCCTCATTTGCATATTTGAATAGCAAATCAATTGTGTGTCTAGCGCAGTTTTGCGTAGATGGATGCGCCTGTCTATCGAAATTACGCCGGACCAAAAATTGTAGATTTCTTGCATATCTCATTTTGGGGATGCGGCGCATCGAAACGCACGCGCAAATTTAGACTTACGCCGCGCATCTCCTGTAACGCCGGCGTAATCGCTCTGTGAATCTGGCCCATAATCTCTAATTAAAGGGGAAAAAAGAGGCAGCTTTTGTATTTATTTTTAAAGGAAATTTCATAAAAGCAGCTCAGGGAGTAAAATTGAGAATTTCCAAGTGTGATATGAGAATTGGCTTCAGCTCAGTTCTGCCCCCAGAGAAGAACTCCCCACCACCACCACTTGTCTTTTGCCCTTGTGAAACTTAGACGTGGAGGTCTCTGGTGTCCTCTATGATTAAGCCCCACCTGGGCGAAAATTTAATTTTGATTTAAAATTCAAATTAAAAAAAACACAAAACTATGAAAACTAAATGAAAGGAAATAAATGAACATATTTACAACCAAAAACATAACCTCTCATAAAGGGAAAAGGGAGGCAGATTTTTTTTTTTAGGGAGTGATATTGAAGAATTTTCAAGATTGATATGAGAATTGGCTTTAGCTCTGTTCCACGCATAGGAGAACCCCCCTTTTCTAATGCATTTGGCCCATGCGTGGCCAACTGGGTTAAAAACATTTTTTTTTTCATTAACAAACATACCATAATTACCTCCATTGTGCAGTTCGTTTTGCATAGAGTGGCCCCTGGTCTTCTGGGGTCCCTCGGCGGCTGTCTCAGCTCCTGGCCGCAAGAGCTAACCCTCTTCTGGTATGCTCTCTCCCAAGGGGATTAACCTGCGGGCACGCTCCCGTGATACAGTGGCGGCCATAGCTGCCAAGTGTATCACTCGGTCCCGCCCCCTGGCGCACCATGTCATTGATTTGATTGACAGCAGCGGGAGCCAATGGCTGCGCTGCTATCAATCTCCAATGAAGAGCCGCCTCAAGCTGGGGGAAAGCACCCATGGAGTTGCATGGCTCAGGTAAGTAAAACGGGGGGGCTCGGGGGGGCCTGAAAGTGCAAGGTGTTTTTTCACCTTAATGCATAGGGTGCATTAAGGTGAAAAAACATGAAGCTTTACATCCCCTTTAGGAGGTTTCTATCGGTCTATGAATAACTGCTTGCCGACTAGCGGCCGTCATTCTACAAAGGCAGGTCGGCACGGCTGCAGGAATCGCCGTAGCTGTATGACACCGGAGATGATGCATGTGGCCGGCGGCCGCAATGTCCGCCGGCAACCCGCGATCGCTGTTTACTGCTCCAGAGAGCCAGAAGGGGATCTTTTTTTTTTAATGTAAACAGACAGGTCCCCGTTCTGTCAGGAAATTAAAGAGAGATCTGCTGTTTCCTGGTGATCAGGAACAGCACTCTCTCTCCTCCTCCAGTCACTACACTAACCCCCACAGTTATAAACACCTCCCCAGGACACACATTTAACCCCTTGATCGCCCCCTAATGTTAACCCCCTCCCTGCCAGTGGCATTTATACAGTACTCAATGAATTTTAATAGCACTGATCGCTGTATAATTGTCACTGTTTTCCAAAAAAGTGTCAAAAGTGTCAGGTCTGCTGCAATGTTGCAGTCCCGCTAAAAATCGCTGATCACCGCCATTGCTAGTACTTTCAAATTACCCGCGTTGTATCATTAGTTTGAATCCTCAAACCATGATACGACGGCTTCGGATCTATGCCGCAATCTTTTTGCGCCCGCTGGGTGGAGTTTGCGTCGTTTTCCGCGTCGGGTATGCAAATTAGCTTTTTACGGCGATCCACGAAGTTACGAGCGGCCGTCGCATTCTCTTACGTCGTCGCTAGTCGGCTTTTTCCGGTGTAAAGTTAAAGCTGCTATTATCCGGTCTATAGTTAGACTGGCCATGTTAAGTATGGCCGTCGTTCCCGCGTCAAATTTTCTATTTTTTTATTTTGCGTAAGTCGTCCGTGAATAGGAATGTACGTAAATTACGCTACAAAAAAAAAAGACTTTCCGACGTAATTTCGCGGAATGCACGGCGGGAAATTTCAGAACGCAGCATGCGCAGTTCGATCGCCGCGGGGACGCGCCTAATTTAAATGATTCACGCCCCCTAATCGCGTATTTCGATTCCGCCGTGAGAAATACACTACGCCGTCGTACCTTATGGGCCGAAATCTTCCTGGATTCGACTTAAAGCCAGGTAAGATACGGCGGCGTAGTGTATCTCTGATACTCTACGCCGGGGCAATTGTATGCGAATCTGGCCCACTTTTGCCCAAACCAATCAATATACGCTTATTGCAATTTTTTCCCAAAAATATGCAGAAGAATACATATTTGCCTAAACTGATAATACATTTTTTTATGGATATTTATTATAGCAAAAAATATAGGCCCAGATTCACAGAGCGATTACGCCTGCGCAACTGCTGTTGCGCGTGTGTAAGTCTAAATGTGCGCGTGCGTATAGTTGGACGCGATTCACAAAACAATATACGCCAGAAATCTACGTTTTTTGGTCCGGCGTAATTGAATTAGACATTCGCTTCCCTTCGCGCAAAACTGCGCTAGACACACCATTGATTTGCTAGTCAAATATGCTAATGAGGGAGTTACGGGGATTCACAAAAAAACGCAGTTGCTGCGCAGGCTACGCGATGTGCGCAACTGCAAAATGTTCTGTCTAAAGTTAGAGGACCTAAAAGCTGGTCTAAATTTTGAAAAAAAGTCTAATTGTCAGATAAAGCAACACTGTTAGTGAGGAGTTCAGCAGTCACACGTGTTGCCCAACAATCTGTATGCCAACATGCCAGGGGCATCGTCGCGCATAGCTATACTACTGACTTTAGATGAACAAAGAAGGATGAGGGCACTAAGGAGGGCACGGGAGATGTTTTTTTTTTTTTTTGCTTATATAAAATTTACAATTTAATCTAATCTAATACAATATTCTTATCTGATACAAGCCCCTCACTCTTCACTTGATATATCACACACGCATAGACATCTTTGGCATGAGAGATTCTGAGGTGTCTCGCATCTTCAGATTCACCCCTCATGCCATCATGGAATTACCACAACCTTGCAGGAGGACATCAGCAGCCCAACACATGACACCACCCATGACACCCATGACAGCTACATATACAATCAGAGCCCCATCCCCACAGATTTCAAACAGAACATGTATGGGGACAGCTGGCTGGTTGGTGAGTGACATGGGAGTCAGGCATGACTATCCCCTCCCGTGATGCACACCTCACAAGTGGCACATGCATGACTAACATCCTCCTGTCTTTTCCCTTCAAGGTGACTCTGCATATGCACTGGTACCCCATCTCATGACCCCATCTCATGCCAGCTCACATTATGCATCTTTGCACGTTAAACACACACATTAATCATGGCACAATGAGAATGCATGCATGCACACCACTATGGTCCCTAGCACACACACCCCACATCCACATCAAATTGGATTGGCACCAGTCCACCATGCAAGACTGGTGAGCAGTAACGCCACGTCAAGGCTCCAATTATGTCACTGTACATTCATACACCATTCACACGGACCTGGGAATCACTTCTCCCTGGTCCTGGGGAACCCTTCTTCACCCAAATTGAGGATGACACCCCTTTTCCAGCAGGAATGTCACCCCCACATTCAAACATCATTCACAACCCAAAATATGCCAAAAATGTCAGCAAAAAAATAAAAAAAAGCAAAAAAAAAAAAAAGCATAGAAAAAAAAAATGCAGAGAACAAAAATAAAAATGCATTCAAACCCAAAAAAGGGGGAAAAAAAAAATTAATGCCCACTGCCTGAGCCACGCCTGGGCCGCCCCCGGCCACGCCCCCGGACCCTCAGGGGAGACGCATGGGGGAGGGGAAAAGCCGGGGAAGGAGGAGCAGCCCCTGAGATCTGCCCACCTGGCGGCCTGCCCTCCAAGGCCACGGCTATTCTGTCCAGGGCAGCACCAAGTGTTGCCGTGTTGCCCTGGATAGCCTGGGTAAGGGCCCTCACATCCTGCCCAACGCCTGCTGCTGTAGTTTGCAGGTCATTTAGGCAGGTTGTGGAGGCCCGGGAGTGGGAGTCCAGGTTACCCAGCCTATCATTGATGGAGGACAGGCTCTGATCCACCCGCCCCATAGTCTGGCAGAGCTGTCTCAGAAGGCGGGTCTGGGTGGCCAGGTTCCTTCTCAGACAGGCGGGCAGGAGATTGGGCGCCCCCCTGGTGCTCTGGGATGACCTCCTGGCTCCAGCTGAGGGTTGTGGCCGGGGAGAAGGGGAGGCCCTTGTGAGGGGAGCCATGTTGGGGGAGGAGGGGGGGGGGGCTCACCCTTAGGGAGGGCAGGCTTCTTGCAGCCAGAGGGGAAGAGTCCGCAGAAACCAAACGGCCAGTGCCTTCCATGGACTCCTCCTCCTCATGATTCTCCTCCTCCTCATGATCGTCCTCCGCATGATCCTCCCCCTCCTCTTGTTCCTCCTCTGCGGACTCTGGCCTTGTTGGGGGGGCCTCATTAGGCTGCTGTCCTGGGGTTGGAGCGGTCAGTCCAGATGGCCCTGCACCCTCCTGCACAGCTGTGGATGACACAAAACATTCACAGGTTGGAGGATCCACACACTTGCCACATATCCCTTTCACCCCCTCCCCCACACATGCTACACACCTGAGAGAAATAAAAACCTTACCTGGCACCGCGGGGACCGGACTTGTGTCAAAGCCTGGCAGGCCCTCCACTTCATGCCGGTGAAAGGTCAGGGCCACCACACGCTCCGTCGCTGTAAATCTAACCCGGCATGGTGGGCCCCCTCCTGTGCCCCTGGCATGGGCATTTATTGCGGCCAGTTTTTTTTTCACCTCACGCCGGAGGTCATTTATTTTCTTTTCAATCCCAGAGCGGGTCCGTGTCTCCCCCTCCCCCGCTGAATTGACCTGCTCCGTGATCATATCCAATATCTCCCTCCTCCTGGCCGGGGTGGTGGTGGCACTCTGCGGGCCGTGGAGAAAACGCCCATAGTCGGTAATGGCCCGGGCAAGAATTCTTTTTTCCCCCACTGTAAAATTCAGCTTTCTTTTTCTCTCAGTCATACTTCCAAACAAACTCACTAGCAGTCACCAAAAATCTGTCACAAATACAAGCACAACCAATCAGACAAGAACACACACAAAGAGAAAAGAACAGCCAAAAATCACACTAGCACTCAGCAAGAAACACACACAAAAAAATCAGATGAAAAAAAAAAGCAAGAAAACAAACGCTCAGAAATCTATCAATCAAACAAACAGTCTCAAACACTTATCAAAATACACTTTCACAAAACTACCAACAAGCACTAGATCACACAGAACACTAATCTGACAACTACTGTACAAAACACACTCTAACGAACAACAGAGCAAAAGCACTTGATTCAATGGGAAGGGACACAAAGGGATGTACTTTTGCAATGGAAGGGCGTTTGTGTGTGTCTATTTATGCTGTCTGCGTAGTTCACAACGTTGCCCTAGTCCATTTCCAATTTCACTGATTGCGCCGCTCCCGAGTTGTGAGCATGCGCACAACGGAGCTGACATGGTTTCCTTCACGCGCGCATGCGCGAGTCGGCCGGCCCTTCATTTGCATGGGGTCACGGCTCATTTCAATGTAACACGCCCACGTCCTTCCCAATTTGTATTACTCCTCCTTACGCCTCCGGAAAAAACCTTACGCTTGCGCAATCTCTTGCGTAAAAGCTACGTGAATCGCGGGATTACGCGGCTAGATTGCGCAAGTCTAACGGAAAAGTGGTGCGCTACGCCGGACTGATAATGCGCCGATCTACGTGAATCTGGGCCATAGTTTTTTTTTGTTTGTTTATAGTATAAAAAAAAAAAAAAAAAAACATGCAGAGGTGATTAAATACCACCAAAATAAATCTCTATTTGTGGGGGAAAAAAGGACATACAGTTTGTTTGGGTACAACGTCGCACGTCCGCGCAATTGTCATTGAAAGCGACACAGGGGGTAAATCCTTTCAGGGGCTGAAGTGGTTAAACCCCAAATGGGCGAAATGCATTGGCGGGATTCTTCTATGGGTGAAAACTCAAAAAACACCAATTCCGCCCCGCCCTCCCCCCAAAAAAAAAAAACACTTTATGATTACATAGTTACTAAAGTCCATCTAGTTCAACCAATATATATATATATATAAAATAAATAAATAAATAAAAATATAGTGCCTTCGAAAAGTATTCAAAATTTCCAACATTTTGTCATGTTACAACCAAAAACATAAATGTATTTTATTGGGATTTTATGAGTACTGCTTGGACCTTGAAGAAGGGGACGTGTACCGAAAGCTTGTCCTGAAAAAATGTATGTTAGTGCAATTAAAAAAGTATCTCTTTATACTTAATTTTCTCTATTGGGATTTTATGTGATAGACCAACACAAAGTGACACATAATTGTGAAGTGGAAGGAAAATTATAAATGGTTTTCATTTTTTTTTTTACAAATAAATATGTGAAAAGTGTGTGGGGGGGGGGGGGGCATTTGTATGGCGCCCCCCGGAGTCAATACTTTGTAGAACCTCCTTTCTCTGCAATTACAGCTGCAAGAGACATCCCCAAAAATACTGGCAGCTGTAAATGCAGCGAAAGGCGGAATGGGAGGAGGTAACAAGGGAGTTAGAGAGTGGGAGGAGTGAAGAGGACGATTTGGGCGATATGATTTGGGCAGGGGATTGGGGCGTCTTTGCAAAGTGAATTTTTACCACATTTGCCAAGGCAAGTTTAAATTCCTTTGCAATGTGAACAAGCTTTAGTCGCTATTAGTGAATCATCCACAAATAAAATCCCTTGCATTAACCTTGATTAAGACGTGTGCATGCTGTAGTTTACCTAATATAGCCATTAGATGTCCCCATTTCTCCAGTGATGAAAAGTGATATACAGTATTTAAAGAGGAAGTAAACCCTCTAAAAAAACAAACAAAAAAAACACCCTGCAAGACAAAGGCATAATGAGCTTGTATGCATAGCATGCTAGCTCATTATGAATTACTTACCTGAGATCGAAGCCCCGCAGTTCCTCTCCTCCGTCGCCACCATCTCTCCCGGAGTGACTTCTGGATATCCCAGCTCCGGCGCTGTGACTGGCCGTAGCCGCGATGATGTCACTCCCGCGCATGCGCACGGGAGCCACCAGTCACAGCACGATCGCCGTTGAAAACAGCGCGCTTAGTGCACCTGCGGCATTGGCAACAGCGCATGAGCCGCCAGTCACAGCACGATCGCCGTTGAAAACAGCGCGCTTAGTGCGCCTGCGGCATTGGCAACGGCGCATGCGCGCCGGAGCCGCCAGTCACAGCATGATCGCCGCTGGAAACGGCACGCTCAGTGCGCCTGCGCCATAGACATTGGTGCCTGTCTTTTCTGCAAATATCTCCTAAATCTTTTAGGTTTGGGAGATAATTGTTGCACCTACAGGTAAATCTTAGGCCGCGTACACACGATCAGACCGGTCCGATGAAACTTGTCCGACGGACCGTTTTCATCGGACCAGGCTGAAGTGGTCTGTTGGTCTGATGTGTGTACACACCATTCGGATCAAAATCCGATCAGACCAGAACACGGTGACGTAGAACACACCGACGTGCTGACAAAACGAAGTTCAATGCTTTCAAGCATGCGTCGACTTGATTCTGAGCATGCGCGGGTTTTTGGTCCGATGGACAGGTTTCCAGCGGACAGGTTTTAAAGCAAGTTTTAAAACTTTGATCCGACGGACAACGGTCCGATATGCCGTACACACCATCAAACTGGTCCGATGAAACTGGTCTGCAGACCAGTTTCATCGGACATGTTCGATCGTGTTTACGCGGCCTTAGGCTCCATGCGCATTGTATGCTAAAAAAGCTTTAAGAACGCTTTCAGGGAGCCTTTCAACGTTTTTTAACATTTTTTTTTAATAGCGTTTCTTTGCGTTTTTCAGCGTTAGCGTTTTTTATCTTTATTTCTTTTTGTCTCTTTTTTTTTTTTTCAATGGATAAAAAAACCTCTAAAAAACGCTGACGAGCTGCTTTTTCTGAACGCCTGAATATCGCATTCAAAGTGACGTTTTTTTGGCATAAAAAAAAAGCTAAAAACCACAAAACGCAGAAAAACGCAAATAAACGCAAAAACTTTAAAAAAACGCTGAAAGTCTCCCTGCAAATCTACTGGCGTTTTTATAGCTTTTTTTTAGCATCCAGTGTGCAGGTTTTACAACCACTTTGATACATATGAAATACTGAATAGTAAATGCTGAAATATCCAATAAAATGCAGAACCAGAACGCTGGGTTTAAACACTTAAGGACCGAGCCTCTTTCTGGGATTTGTTGTTTACAAGTTAAAAACTGTTTTTTTTTTTGCTAGAAAATTACTTGGAACCCCCAAACATTATATATATTTTTTTCTAACACCCCAGAGAATAAAATGGCGGTCGTTGCAATACTTTCTGTCACGCCGTATTTTAGCACTTTTTTTGGAAAAAATACACTTTTTTTAATAAAAAATAAGACAACAGTAAAGTTAGCCCAATTATTTTTTAATATTGTGAAAGATAATGTTACGCCAAGTAAATTGATACCCGACATGTCACGCTTAAAAATTGCATCCGCAAACTTTTACCCTTAAAAATCTCCATAGGCGACATTTAAAAAATTCTGCAGGTTGCAGGGCTAGAATTATCCCCACCCTGGATCATCCATCCTTCTCCATCATCCTCATCCCCACCCCGGATCATCCATCCCTCTCTATCATCCTCATCCCCACCCCGGATCATCCATCATCATCTCCACCCAGAATCATCCATTCCTCTCCATCATCCTCATCCCCACCCCGGATCATCCATCCCTCTCTATTATCCTCATCCCCACCCCGGATCATCCATCCCTCTCTATTATCCTCCTCCCCACCCCGGATCATCCATCATCATCTCCACCCAGAATCATCCATTCCTCTCCATCATCCTCATCCCCACCCCGGATCATCCATCCCTCTCTATTATCCTCATCCCCACCCCGGATCATCCATCCCTCTCTATCATCCTCATCCCCACCCCGTATCATTCATCCCCACCCAGATCATCAATCATCATCATCCTCTTCACCAAAAATCATCCATCCCTCTCCATCATCCTCATCCCCCCCGGATCATCCATCCCTCTCTATCATCCTCATCCCCACCCCGGATCATCCATCCCTCTCTATCATCCTCATCCCCACCCCGGATCATTCATCCCCACCCCAGATCATCAATCATCATCATCATCTCCACCAAGAATCATCCATCCCTCTCCATCATCCTCATCCCCACCCCGGTCATCCATCCCTTTACATCATCCTCATCCCCACCCCGGATTATCCATCCCTCTCCATCATCCTCATCCTTACCCCAGATCATCCATCCCTCTCTATCATCCTCATTCCCACCCAGAATCATCCATTCCTCTCCATCATCCTCATCCATACCCCAGATCATCCATCCCTCTCCATCATCCTCATCCCCACCCAGAATCATCCATCCCTCTCCATCATCCTCATCCCCACCCAGAATCATCCATCCCTCTCCATCATCCTCATCGCCACCCTGGATCATCCATCCCTCTCTGTCATCCTCATCCCTACCCAGAATCATCCATCCCTCTCCATCAGGTGGAAAGCCCCCTATATGGCATGAGTGCATTTGCTCCAATATTTCAGAAGCACCTTCATAATAAGTCTTCCTCCGGTGTCCTTGATTATGAAGGTGCTTCTGAAATATTGGAGCGAATGCACTCATGCCATATAGGGGGCTTTCCACCTGCTGAAAAGACTTTGGTTTTCGCTGCTCCTCCAGATGTTATCAGCGCAACCAATCCTGTTTCTGGTCAAACGAGATCTTTTATGCCAATATCAATGGAAACACTCGAATCCAGTGAGACTGCTTTTATTAGCCTGGCTATTGAATCGGCCAGACTAAAAGTGTAGGGCGGTCGGAATTTCCATCAACAAATGTTCGGAAATTCCGACCGTGTATGGGCCCCATCGAACATTTTCTGTCGGAAAGCTGGTTCTCAAATTTTCCGACAACAAAATCCGTTCTCGTAAATTCCGATCGCGTGTAGACAATCCCGACGCACAAAATTCCATGCATGCTCTGAATCAATTCAGTCTGTTGCAGCACATTCGTCACGCTGTAAAGGACTGAAAAGCACAAGGCTGAAAAGCGCGAATCGTCTCTCACCAAACTTCTACTAACACGACTGGTATTGAACCTCCCTTTTCTAGTGCCGTTGTAGTGTTGTACGTCTCCGCGTTCTTAGCAATTAGAATTTCCGACAACATTTGTGATATCGTGTGTATGCAAGAAAAGTTTGAGCCAACATCCGTCGGAAAAAAATCCATGGTTTTGTTGTTAGAATGTCTGATCGTCTGTACGCGACAAAAGACTAAACAGAAAATCCCATGGCGCTGTGAACCTAATTTCTATCACTGCACCTTTGTGACTTGTTACAAATAGCAGAAGCTGGGCGTTCAGTGGCGTCTTTATGAGAACTAACGCTGGAATGCGCCATAGAGCCCATACTGCTTGAGGTACTCATTGTTGGAAAATAATCTGCCTAACTAATCGTTAGTGGATTTTTCTTTTAGGTAGATGTGGTGTAACAGGAAAAGACTCTTCATACTCCCTTGGTAGGCAATGAAGGCCCCCTTGGAGAAGATCCTGAAAGGCTTGCAATGCTAGAAAAACTGCCTTCTATTTAAGACAATTGGAGTATCTGCATTTCACCAGGCTCCGATGGCCTTGCATAAAGAATTACCGTATATACTCGAGTATAAGCCAAGTTTTTCGGCACATTTTTTTGTGCTGAAAATGCCCCCCTCGGCTTATACTCAAGTCACCTTTTTGCGCCTGATCTTGAGGACCCGGTACCGGCCGGGCTGTAGGTCCCCTGGACCCCAAACTTGGCACACATGTAGCCTCTGTGCAAAGTTTGTTGACTGGGGGACCTACGGCTGGGGAGCACCAATTTTTTCAAAGCCGGGCACCCCTTCCATAGAATCCCATGTTAAATGTCAGTCTAGGCATGGGCACAGTGAGGCATGGGCACAGTGAGGCATGGGCACAGTGAGGCATGGACACGGTGAGGCATGGGCACAGTGAGGCATGGGCACGGTGAGGCATGGGCACAGTGAGGCATGGGCACAGTGAGGCATGGGCACAGTGAGGCATGGACACAGTGAGGCATGGACACGGACACAGTGAGGCATGGGCACAGTGAGGCATGGACACAGTGAGGCATGGGCACAGTGAGGCATGGGCACAGTGAGGCATGGGCACAGTGAGGCATGGGCACAGTGAGGCATGGACACAGTGAGGCATGGACACAGTGAGGCATGGACATGGACACAGTGAGACATGGACACAGTGAGGCAAAGTGAGGCATGCAGATGGACACCCTAAGCTTATACTCGAGTCAATACGTTTTCCCCGTTTTTTGTGGTAAAATTAGGTGCCTCGGCTTATATTCGCGTTGGCTTATACTCGAATATATACGGTAGATGCCCAACCAAAAAATGTATACAAATGTGTAAAAACAAAACGTGTTGAAATAAAACACAGATAGTGTCACAATCCGAATTCTCTCCTCTATGGGCAATTTTCCAACTGCTACGGTATGCTTCATGGAAGCCTTCTCAGGGTAATACTCGCAGAACGTATTTATGAAAGGTAAAAGGAAGACTTCATTGTGCAGTACATAAAAATAAGGTTTTATTCCAATATGACGATAAGCAACTGACATCCAAACAAATGGTGTATTTGATAAGAACTCACAGCCAGCCAGCTGGTGCGTGATGACGTCAAGTAATCTTACCCTGAGAAGGGTTCCATGAAGCATACCGCAGCAGTTGGAAAATTGCCCCTGGAAGAGAGGATTCGGATATCGGATGTCTGTGTGAACACACCGTCCTTGGCTGATTGAACCCTCCTATGTATGCCCATATGATCTCTATAATTTGAGAGCCAACAGATCTGGTAAGCGGCCTTTTGGTCTTTAATATCGTTGCTGTGGCTGTTCCTTGGCTGTCGCTTTGATAGAGCAATCTTGCGAAGAGTTCCACCACAACGGATTCACACATCTATGGACTAATTATTGTGGCACTAATTGTCTTATATTGTGACATTATTTGGGTTTTGTTTCAACACATTTTGTTTTTACACATTCGTATACATTTTTTAGTTGCGCATCTAATTATTTATACATTTATACCTGAATATTCAGGGTTTTCTAGTTGCAGCACCACTTTTGTCTTATATGTTTTTCATTAACAGATATACACATGGGCCCGGATTCACAGCCATCGGCGCATCTTTATGCTGCCGTAGCGTATCTTCTTTACGCTACGCCGGCGCAACGTTGAGAGGCAAGTATGAAATTCACAAAGAAAATGTGCCCAACATTGCGCCGGCGTAGCGTATATTCGTCGGCGTAAGCCGACGTAAGTCAAAGTAGGTGGAAGTGGGCTGGAAGTAGGCGTGATGCATGGTAATGAAGCGTGACCCCATGCAAATGATGGGCGGAGCGTCATCCAAATACTTAAAATGAACGGCGCATGCGTCGTATCTTGGACGTATCCCTGTGCGCATGCGTACAACCGCATCAAAATAACTGCCTAAGATATGTCGAATCACTGCCTACGGCGTGAACGTAACCTACGCACAGCCCTATTCACGTAATACTATGTAAACGGACGTAAAATACGACAGATGATCCCTGGTCCACGCCTCCTATATGTGGAATAACTTTACGCCGGACGTAAACCTTACGCAAAGTGCGTATCTTTTCCGCCGGGCGCATTTACGTTCGTGAATCGGTGTATCTCCCTCATTTGCATATTTGAATAGGAAATCCATGGGAGTATGAAATGCGTCCAGCGTAACTATACGCCCACGATACGCCGGAGTAGGCAAGTTACGTTGGTCGGATGAAGTCAGTTTTTAGGCGTATCTTAGTTCTATGGGTATGGCGCACAGATATGACGGCACATCTTTACACTTACGCGGCACATCTCGAGATACGTCGGCGTAAGTGCTTTGTGAATCCGGGCCATATAGCCTTATTAATAGATATATTTAATTCTGTTTTCACCAACACATATATATATATATAAATATATGCACATTTATTAGAGGTTCTAGCGTGGATATTCCACCCTTTACATTGTATCCAATGGCCTTGCACCTGTTTCAGACTAGAGAGAGACTTGTATAAAGCATCAAAATTATGCCATCTCCTGGGCTGAGAGACACGCCCCAAAAGAGGTACATTGATGATGTCCAAAATTCCAGTTCTTGCTAAATTCATGCAGACACAAAGACCTTCTGATCCACAGACAGCCGATCCCAAACTGAACACCCCCATGTGCCACCTACCCCAAGGCAGTATAGATGTGCTACTTGTTTCGGTCCGAATATAAATTTGGACACATTTTTGCTTTAAAATTCTTTTAATTCCGTTTCGTATATTCGGTTTCTAACGAATTCCAAATTTTCGGAACGATTCAAATTCTTGCTCACCCCCCCCCCCCCTTTCCTGCATACTTGGAAGAAAAGGGACTGGTATAGATTTTTGGGGGGACCCCATGCCATTTTCTTTTTATTTTGGCAAAGGGCCTGCTATGGATTGGGGGGGGAACGCTGTTTTTGTTCTGAATTTCTCCGGTGGATAATGACCCCCCCTGTACTGCTGCGCAATGACCAGGACATTTTCCAGACGCTGCCACGTGCTCCTGTTGCTACTCTGCAAGGGGCAGGTGTATTACTGTTATATCGTGTAAGGGGCGGATGGCTACAGAAGAGGTCGAATTTTACATTGATGGGCAGAGCTGATATCCGCCCCTTACACAATACAGTAATACAACCGCCCCTTGCAGAGTTGCACGAGCATCAGGAGCGTGCGGAAGCGTCTGGCACAATGTTGTGGTCATTGCGCAGGCGCCATGTACAGCTGACTCACAGATCCTCATCTTCGGCTATTTTTGGAGGCTCCATTGTGGTTCATACTTAGCAGGGGTGTCATTATCCACCGGTGGGACCTTTATCGGCAGAACACCGGCATTCTTTTGTTTACATTTCAGCTGGCAGTGGGGAAGCCCGCTGACAGCCCTTGCGTCATCGGTTGTTAAGGACGCGGCGGCGGCCGGCTTCCTAACCCACTCCTTAACAACCAGCTTTTTTTCACACAAAATTTGAATCGTCAATTGTTTTTTGACCAATCCAAATTTGACTCGTTCCGAAAATGTGGCATTGGTTAGAAAATTAAACTAAACGCAACTAAAATAATTTTGAAACAAATTAATGAATCCAAATTAGTAGCACAACGGATCAATAAGGCACCACTGAAATGGCTGCTGTAAAAGGTTCCAATGAGGACAATGCAGTCCCTTGCTGACATAAATGATGTCTCCATGACTCTTCATATGCAAATTTTCATTTTGGAAATGTTATAGTTTTGAAAAAGCACTTGATTTTTTCGGGTATCAAATACTACTCTAAGATCCTCCATTGTGAGGAATGTTACAGAAGCTCCATCTGCCCTCCAGTGGCGCAACCACAAAGCTCTCTTGGCTGTGACTGAATGTACCAGCACTCATACTAGGTTTATTTAAGCCACCGCCAAATGTCAGTAGTCAGGTTCAACTCTTCCAGAACCCTACCAAATTCTACAGGTTCCATTTTGAATTGAAGGCCATATCTTAATGCTTCAAGCATTGAAGTTAATGCTGTTGTTGGTCAATAGGCCACAGTGTAGACTCTCTACAAGTCTGAGGGCCAGGCGTCCACAATTTCTGATTTGAGGATGTCTTTCTGCATGCAGGTTTTTGAAGTGTTCGGGTGCATTTTCAATGCTTTTTTGCATGTTCCAGATGTGTTCCATAAGGACAAAATTCAACATGTTATACTTTAGCTGACTGTACTGGAACGCACTGCACTGGTGTGAACTAAGCCATTGGAATTTATGGTAAAGACTGTTCATGCGTTTTTGGCGCAGAATCCACATTTCAATCCAAAGGATCCCTTAAAGTAACTGAGTTATTAAAAGGCACAGACACGTGATGCGCCAGATGCTGGAGGGCCCCATCCACCCCTGGAAGAGCGTCGCTTAACCACATACTGGGCCTATTCTGGCATTCCTCTCCTACATGCAAAAATCGTAATTTTGTTGCTAGAAAATTACTCAGGACCCCAAAACACGATATATATATATATATATATATATATATATATATATATATATGTATGTGTGTGTGTGTGTGTGTGTGTGTGTGTGTGTGTGTTTTTTAGCAGACACCCTAGGGAATAAAATGGCAGTCATTTCAACTTTTTATCTAGCACGGTATTTGCGCGATTTATCAAAAACTGTTTCATGAATTGAAAAATAACAAAACAGTAAAGTTAGCCCAATTTTTTGTATAATGTGAAAGATTATGTTATGCCGAGTATATAGATACCTAACATGTCATGCTTTAAAATTGCGCACACTCATGGAATGGCGCCAAACTTCAGAACTTAAAAATCTCCATAGACAACGCTTAATTTTTATTTATTTTTTACAGGTTACCAGTTTACAGTACCAGGAAAAAAGGGGGGGACACCCGGAGGTGTTTGGGACTTTAAATGAGAATACCTCTGTGATGTATCTCCATCCTAGTGTGTGGACTTTATATGAGATTACATCCATACTATATCTCCATCCCATATGCGGAAAATTGCAACAAAGGGAATTTGGGACTTTAAATGAAACAGTGGGGTATATGGGGACAAAAAATGAGAAAACAAGCCATAAGCAAAATATTTGTGTATTGAAAGAATAGAACATATGGTAAACAAACAATTAGCTTGTACAAAAGTACAGAACATACATTTGATACCTAATACAATAGTTGGTATAAAAATACAAAGTGACAGTCAATGGCAACATATATAACCACATAGAGGCTGAGCATAGCCACGCAGTAAATAACATATAAAATATAAATAGATCATAAAAGTACTGATTAATCAGAATGGGTCCCATAAACGCGTATAGCTACATCTTTGTAAGCCCGACGCGGCGTTTCGTGTATATGAAAACACTCCTCAGGGGCTGATGTAGTGGGATATCTGGAATACAGATTTGATTAATGATCAAAGTATTAAAATTAAATCCACCAGAAAAGATAGTAAATCAATTCTGGTTACTTACATATTATGCCAAAGTTCTACAGTAATTAAGACCAAACATATTCCCGTCCCGGGACAGAGGTGGCAGACCAGCAAGCAAACAGAGCACACAAAGCATCCTTCCCAGACAGCAGGCGACCATAAGTAATGAATTAAAATGTATCCTCATAGTGCAGGTGGATATCTGTAATGAGTAAATAAATAGGTCCATCAAACCGTGACCCACATAGTAAGGGAGTAAAGGCATAAAAAATACTTGGAGATTAACAAGGGATACCTGGAATGCGAGTTGGATGGTCACAGCTAGTAACGGCTGTAGGGACTGCATGGAAATGGCCACTGGCTGAATAGGTGGGAAGGTGCTTTATAATGCATCCAGCAATTGCACCAGACT
Source organism: Rana kukunoris (assembly GCA_029574335.1). NCBI lineage: Eukaryota > Metazoa > Chordata > Amphibia > Anura > Ranidae > Rana > Rana kukunoris. Next base: position 202,395 of record JAJQKJ010002157.1, read on the forward strand.
GCCCCCAACGTCACGTCAGCTGGACAGTGTGGGGGGCGGGGCCCTCAATCAGACGGCAAAATTGCCTGTGCTGAAGAGACACTGCACACACCCACTCAATCAGCTGTGATGGATACTAACCATTCAACAGGGCGACACCCAACAAGGGCATCATCCGGATGGCACGTGACGCCGATGCACTGACGGTTACTGCCCGTACCCCCAAAAGGGGAGGAAGGGAAGCACAGTGAGTGCATCGCTGTCCCAGGATACAGAAAAAAAGGAGGTCTAAACAATGCGTGAAAGGGGCTAAGTGGTGTGTTCAGCAACTGAGTGGCAAATTGAACCATAATAAATAAATAAACGTATGCCGTTTGTGTGAACAAGTAATGCACACTTAATACGGACAGCCCCATATAAAACTGGCAGGGGAGCACTGCCAGTTTGCCAACCACTGTTTCCATCCCTGGTACTATAAGGAAAAAAGGGGGGGGACACCCGGAGGTGTTTGGGACTTTAAATGAGAATACCTCTGTGATGTATCTCCATCCTAGTGTGTGGACTTTATATGAGATTACATCCATACTATATCTCCATCCCATATGCGGAAAATTGCAACAAAGGGAATTTGGGACTTTAAATGAAACAGTGGGGTATATGGGGACAAAAAATGAGAAACCAAGCCATAAGCAAAATATTTGTGTATTGAAAGAATAGAACATATGGTAAACTAACAATTAGCTTGTACAAAAGTACAGAACATACATTTGATACCTAATACAATAGTTGGTATAAAAATACAAAGTGACAGTCAATTTTTGTACTTTTGTACAAGCTAATTGTTTGTTTACCATATGTTCTATTCTTTCAATACACAAATATTTTGCTTATGGTTTTCTCATTTTTTGTCCCCATATACCCCACTGTTTCATTTAAAGTCCCAAATTCCCTTTGTTGCAAGTTTACAGTAACAGAGGAGGTCTAGTGCTAGAATTGTTGCTCGCGCTCTAACGCACGCAGCCATGCCTCAAATGTGTGGTTTGAACGGCATTTACATATGTGGGCGGGACTTGCGTGTGTGTTCGCTTCTGAGTGCGAGCTACCGGGGACAGGGGCTTTTTACATAAAAAAATATTTATTTTTTATTTTATTTCATTTTGATCACTTTTATTCCTATCACAAGGAATGTAAACATCCCTTGTAATAGGAATATATTGTGATGGGTCCTCTTTAAGGAGAGATGCGGGGGGGTCAATAAGACCCCACATCTCTCCTCCAGGCTGGAAAGCATGAGATCGGGAAAATAAATCCACCGATCTCATGCTGACAGCAGCGATAACGGCTTTTACTTACGGGTACCCGGGCGTGATGTCATAACGTCGCGCCCAGGCCTCCGACGGTCATAGAGATGACGGGTCACCAGAAATCTCTATGCTTCTCTATGCTTCTCATCTGGCACCAGGCCGATATATATACCAAAATACTGTATACATATATATATATATATATATATATTTTCTATTGTCACCTGTGTCCCCATTGCGGAGATTCACCCTCTCTATTTGTCCTATGAATAGAACATGGGTTGGGACTTTGAATGAGGCAAATGAGCACATGCCTCCATCCCTGATAATAGAAAAAGAGAAGGAGTTTGGGACTTTAAATGAGATGCGTTTTGATGCAAACAGTAAGTAAAATAATTAAATACGTAATAACCAAGCTCAAACTTACCACCCAAACAGCAGGCCAAATTCAACTGTCTAACTTTGTATGTTAAAAGCAGATGGTTGGTTGCACACATTTGCAAATATATGGGTAAGCTACAGGCCTCGCCAAGGCTCCCTGCGATTCTGTAGTCCTAACTAAACTTTTATAGTTTCCTCAATAGAGGCATACAAATACTAATGAGTAGATGGAGGGCAGGTGACTAGGGGTGTGTGTCACCGCCTCCATCTAAGAATGGTATGGTAGTGAAGAGCATTGGAAAAGACGCATAAGGGTATATGTATAAAGATATCAAAATCGCATCTCCATCTCTGTAATATGAATGTAGAAAAAGAGGAGTTTGGGACTTTTAATGAGATGCGTTTTGATGCAAACAGTAAGTAAAATAATTAAATACGTAATTTGTCCTAGTGAGGTGACTATTGTCAGTGAGACAGAAAGTCATAAAAACTCAACTTTTTACTAGGGCTATTACTGATCAAAATGTTTGTGTTTGATTAACCCCTTCAAAACCGGGCTTTTATACCCACCTCCATACCGGGCCTATTCTGCCACTTCTCTCCTACATGTAAAAATCATCATTCTTTTGCTGGAAAATTCCGCAGAACCCCCAAACATTATATATGTTTTTTTAGCAGACACCCTAGGGAATAAAACGACGGTCATTGCAACGTTTTATCTCGCACGGTATTTGCGCAATAATTTTTCAAACGCCCTTTTTTTGGAAGAAAAAAAATGTTTCATGAATTAAAAAAATAACAAAACAGTAAAGTTAGCCCAATTTTTTGGTATTATGTGAAAGATTATGTTACACCAAGTAAAAAGATACCCAACATGTCACGCTTTAATTATGCGCACACTCATGGAATGGCGCCAAACTTCGGTACTTAAAAATCTCAATTTTTTTTTACAGTTTACCAGTTTAGATTTGTTGCTGGCACTATAACGCATGCGGCGATACCTCACATATGTGGTTTAAATGGCATTTAAATATGTCGGCGGGACTTACGTGTGCGTTCGCTTCTGCACGCGAGCTACCGGGGACAGGGGCGTTTTAATTTTATTTTTTAATCTTTTATTATTTTTTTTACTTTTTTTTTTATTATAATTTTTTTTCACTTTTATTCCTATTACAAGGAATGTAAACATCCCTTGTAATAGGAAATGTGTGTGACAGGTCCTCTTTATGGAGAGAGGCGGGGTCAATAAGACCCCACATCTGACCTCCAGGCTGGAAACCATGAGATCGGCGAAAAAAAATTCACCGATCTCATGAATACTGTTGCTTACAGCCGCAATCGCGGCTTTGTTTACTTACGGGGACCCGGGCGTGACGTCATCACATCGTGCCCAGGTCCTCCGACAGTCATAGAGATGACTGGTGACCATGTCATCTCTATGCTTCCTGCCGACGCCAGACAATTCGGGAGAGCCCGGAGAAGCACCGGATGGCGGCGTGAGGGGGGGATGTCCCCTCCCGCGGCCTGTAAGGGCGACCAAGCGGCGGAACCGCCGCTATGATCGTTCTTAGGTTGCACAGAATCGCCGGCTGAACAAGAGGATATCTAGATGATGCTTCTGGCTGCAGGCATCATTCAGATATTCACCCGCCAAGCCCAGGACGTCATTTGACGTCCACCCAGGATGGGAGATCCCCTCTGTGGACGTCAAATGACAATGGGTGGGTATTGAAGTGGTTAATCAGTTCTTTTTTTAATCGATTAATCGACTAATTTCGATTAATTATAAAGCACATACAGATCCAACTACTTTTAGCTGATCTCCTTGCAGGCTGATTCCCAGTGCAGCTCCCAACCACTGGAAAAATAGATAGCAGGATACAAAAAACACACAAAGGCAGTGCTCGATGGGAATAGCATCAAAACTTTTATAGTCTTCAAGTAGGTTACCAAATAAATATTGCACTGGAGATAAAATCGATGTAGCTACATAAACTGTAAAAATGGTGAGAGTAATACCAAACGGTAGCAAAAGCAGTCATAAATATAATGTAGCCAAGTGTGATACTGGTATAAAAATGTGTACAACGATACCACTGCTGAATCCAGATGAGGAGAGGTTAACATCAGTCTGTCGGCATGTAGATGTCCCCTGAAGGGAACTATCACAACTCCCAGTGGATGGCTGTAGAATCCCAGAGTGATAGAGGGAAGTGATAGAGGGAAGTGTAACAGCCCTTGCGTGTGGCAGATAGTAAGGTCCCGCCGGCATGCAGATATGAAGGCACAGCAAAGGAGCCCTTCAGATGGACACGGCAAGCCCCACCAGTGTCTGTGACATTACCGGATCTCCAACGGAACTCCCTGAAGGCCCAGAAGCCGGCGGAGAGGTGAGTACCAATCAAAAGAATTTTAATTGATCAAAAATATTTTGATCGATTAAAAAAATTCAAGATTAATCGATGAATTAAAAGTCAATTTCCACAGCCCTACTTTTTACTAATTGTTACAAGAACCATTGACCGGTGAAACTGGTTTAACAACATATTTCCCCCTTCTTGTCTTATTTTTGTGTCGTTAGGGTAGAAAGTGAAGGAGAATTCCCCAACAGGACAATGAGAAAAAAAATACTGACAGAGTTTTTTAACCAGTCCCCGCTATATTTATATATTTTAAAAATAAATATTTTGTTAAAAAAAAATAAAAAAAGATAAAAGCCGTTTGGCCAGCTCGGCTGATGTTCCTAGATAGCCAATGCCCATAAACAAGCCTGAAACTAATACAATCTAATTGTGACATCTCAACAGACTTTTATAAGTTCTTTTTATGGAACAATGACAATCAAACAGGGACAAAGGCAGTTTTTGGTATTACATCGCGGTGATGTCATTATTCACAACAGTGCAGAACGAAGAATGAGGAAAAAAAGTCTATGAAAATCTACCTGGTTAACATTGTGAAACACTGTGGAAATTCTCAACAGTATAGATAAAAAAAGGTTCCCGCCCTGGGAGGTATCACTGGCTATAAAGCTGTCACCTGCAGGAACTCCGTCATCTCAGAGCACAGAGCAGCTTCTGCCAAGCAGGTACGTCTCTTATTATTGGAACTTATTATCTTAGTTCAGTTGAGTTTAACCTTTAGAGTCTTGGGGCCAGATTCAGGTAGAGTTAGGCTGGCGGATCAATGGATCTGCCAGCCTAACTGTCACTTTAAGCCGGCGTTTTTGTTTTCTGTAACCAGAAAACAAGAAACGCCGGGTTGGAGTTCCGATGCGAGCAGCGTAAATGAATTTCGCCATCGCATCGTTACTTCAACTTAAAAATGGCGCCGGGGGCGTTCCCGCCGATTTACGCTCAAAAAATATGTTAATGAGCGGAAATCGGCAATTCACGATCTTTTTCGTGTGCGACGCAGTGACTTTACGACGTTTCAGGAAGCGATACGCGGCGTATAGATAAAGCAGCCCCCTAATGGAGTATCCTATGTTAGGTATAGGCGTCGTCATCGCGTCGGAAAAAAAACAAATCGCGTAGTTTGCGTAAAACATTCATGAATGGGGACGTGACGTCATTGACGTTCACTGACAGAACTTGGAGCATGTGCACTGGGATGCATTGACCCTCGACGCATGCGCAGTACGTTCGCCGTGGGATCGCGCATAGTTAGAATACTACACGCCCCGTACCCGCCCAATTTGAATTCCGCTGGCTCATTTGCGATGCGCTGCCGCAACTTTAGGAGCAAGTGCTTCCTGAATAACAGCACTTGCTCCTAAAATTTCAGCAGCGTAACGCAAATGAGAAACGTTACTCCAGAGCAAAGATGCTCTGATCTACCTGAATCTGGTCCTTTGGTATAGATTCAGGTAGAGTTAGGCTGGAGTATCAGTGATACTCCAGCCTAACTCTCACTTTGAGCCGGCGTTTCTGTTTTCTGTAAGCAGAAAACAAGAAACGCCGGGTTGGAGTTCCTATACGAGCGGCGTAATTGTATTTCGCCGTCGTACCGGAACTGCAAATTTAAAAATGGCGCTCGGGGCGTTCCCGCTAATTAACTCCGAGAATATGTTAATTAGCGAGAATCGGCAATTCACGATCGTATTCGGGCCCCGACGCAGTGACTTTCCGACGTTTCCGTAAGAGATACGCGGCGTAAAGATAAAGCAGCCCCCTAGTGGAGTATCCTATGTTAAGTATGGCCGTCGTCATCGCGTCGAATTTAAAAATGTTCGCGTCGTTTGCGTAAAACGGGGATTGACGTCATTGACGTTCACTGACAGAATTTGGAGCATGCGCACTGACAGTCGACGCATGCGCAGTACGTTCGCCGTGGGATCGCGCCTAGTTTAAATAATACACACCCCCTACCCGCCCAATTTGAATTCGGCCGGCTCATTTTCGCTACGCCGCCGCAACTTTAGGAGCAAGTGCTTTGTGAATACAGTACTTGCTCCTAAAGTTTCGGTGGAGTAACGTAAAAGAGAAACGTTACTCCAAAATAAAGATTCGCCTATCTACCTGAATCTGGCCCTTGGTATAGATTCTTCACTTTTTCTTCTTTTTCCTTTTTTTTTTTTTCTTTCTTTCTCGCTCAACACAGAGATAATAGAATACTAATTTATCTCAACATTATAGAGAACATAAAGATATTACATAATATAGCGTATACACCTAAAAGTGCACCAGGGACAGGTCTTGGTAGTTTCCAAATGTCAGTTCTTATGCCGCGTACACACGATCGTTCTTCGGCATGAAAAAAAAACTACGTTTTAAAAAATGTCATTTAAAATGATCGTGTGTGGGCTTCACATCGTTTTTCATCTTCTGAAAAAGCGACCAAAAAATAATTCGAGCATGCTGCATTTTTTAACGTCGTTTTTAAAAATGTTGTTTTTGGGTTGTAAAAAAATGATCGTGTGTGGGCAACAACGATGTTAAAAACACTGGGCCAGATTCAGGTACACGTACATTTGCGCAGCGTATCCGAGATACGCTACGCAGCCGCATTTTACCAGGCTGTACGACAAATTCTGGTAGATTTTGTCCCTTACTTTACGGCGGCGTAGTGTATTTCTCGCCGCGTAATCGAAATACGCGATTAGGGGGGTGTGAAGCATTTAAATTAGGCGCATCCCCGCGGCGATCGAACTGCGCATGCTCCGTTCAGAAATTTCCCACCGTGCCTTGCGCGAAATAACATCGATACGTCATTCGTTGTTTGAGTAGCGTCGTTTACGGACATTCCTATTCCCGGACGTTTTACGTCAAAAATAAAAAAAAGACGTCGGAAAACGTTGATATTCGATGCGGGAACGACGGCCATACTTAACATGGGCTGTCTAATATTAGACCAGCAAAAAGCTGGTATAGTTTTACGCAGCAAACAGATGACTAAAGATGCCGTAAGAGATTGCGATAGACGTTCGTAACTTTGTGGATAGTCGGCAAAAGCTCATTTGCATACCCCGACGCGGAAAACGACGGGAACTCCACCCAGCGGCCGCAATTTTATTGCAGCGTAGATCCGAAGGCGTACGAACACGTAATCCAGTCGGATTGAAGCCCGCAGCCGTAATTTCATGGTTTGAGGTTTCAGAGTAGTGAAAAAACATGTGTAATTCGAAAGTACTCCAGTCTAACGAGAGATAGACAGAAGTAATCGCTCTATGAATCTGGCCCACTGTTTTAAACCCACGCATGCTCAGAAGCAAGTTAGGAGATGGGAGCTTGAATGGAACTTCCCCTTTATAGTGCCGTCGTACGTGTTGTACGTCACCGCGCTTTGCTCATCATTTTTTTTTTAAAACGATGGTGTGTGGGCAACATCGTTTTTAATGATGAAGTTGGAAAAACGTTTTTTTTTTCTACATGCTGAAAAACAATGTTTTTTTCATGCCAAAAAACGATCGTGTGTACGCGGCATTACTCCAAGACCTGTGAAGATGTGAGTTTGCAGTATTAAAGTTTTGCCTAAATGATTGTAAACGGAATCTAACGCACGAGGCGCTTTGGTATCCATTTTCTTTAGCCTTCAGTAGAGGTGGGTCTGGAGTTTTCTCTGAAGGCCCGATGATTTACTTCCGTTCGGATGTTAATTGGTAACGCGTTCCACAGTCGAGGTCCTTGGATTGCGAATCTTCGTTCTCCTTTGGACTTGTAGCGGGCCTTGGGTATTTGGAGTAGATTTTGGTTAGTTGATCGAAGGACGCGATTGGGGTTGTGGTATTTTATTTTCTCACATAAATATTGGGGGGCGAGTCCTTGTATGCATTTGTGCGTTAGGCAGAGGCCTTAAATGTGACTCCTTTACGGCCAGCCAATGAAGGGTTCTCAGGGACGGGGTGATTGATTCCCAGTTTTTTTTTCCTGTTACCAGTCTTGCTGCCGTGTTCTGGACGACTTGTAGACGAGCAATCTGGTATTGTGGGAGTCCGAGGTAGAGGGAGTTAGCATAGTCGAGCCTGGAGTTGATAATTGTTCCAACCAATACTGTTGTATCCTCTTTTGGGATGAAGGGAATGTGAGCTTTTGGTCAGACATTCCGACCGTGTGTAGGCTCCATCGGAATTTTGCTGTCGGAATTTCTGCCAAAAAAAGATTGAGAGCTTGTTCTCTATTTTTCAGACGGAAAATCTGCTCATCTGTATGCAATTTTGACGTGCATGCATGCTCAGAATCAAGCAGAAGAGCCGAACTGCCTATTGAACTTCATTGATCTCGGCACATCTTACGTCTTGTACGTCACCGCGTTCTTGACGGTCGGATTTTCCGACAGGATTTATGCAACACAAGTTTGAGCCAACATTCCGTCAGAAAAAATCCACGGTGTTAGATTTAATACATTTTTACACTCGAGAAATAAATCTCCATCCTCCTCCTTCAAATTTTCTTGTCACTGCCATTGGCAAAGAATGTCAATTTGACCCCATAAATGATTAGAAAAAGAGAACGTTCTTACAATGAAAAGTGTCAACCGAAATTCAACTAGTACAAATCCAGCTAAAAACTCTTCGCTAGAAAAGTACCACCAAAGTTAACTTTATATCCCTTTAGTTAATATCTTCTAAAGCCTCATACATATGATCGGACTTCAAACAAACTTTTCTGTGGATTTTTGTTTGAAGGGCGTTGGCCGTGAATTTGGTATGCACACACACGGCAGGACTTTTTCAGCCAACTTTCACCAAATCATGTGGTTTTTCTGCTCTTTACCGCAACCCGTTGATCTGCTATTGCTGGTTGTTTTTAACATTAGTTCTGAGCATTCGTGTTTGTACTTTGGACTAATGTCCGATGGACTTCTGTACACACGATAGGACTTTGCATCGTAGGACTTTTGTTGCCGAAATGTTTGTCCGTTTGCAGAGCGAACATTTGTCCGATGAAAATCGAAAAAGTTTGTCCGATGGTACACGCGGTCGGATTTTTTTTAAAACCTGGGAATTTAGAAGTTTGTTGTCAAAAGGTTTGACTATGTGTACGGAGCTTTAGGCCGCGTACACACGATCAAATCTGTCTGCTAGACCGTCCCAGCAGACAGATTTGATCGTGTGTACGGGCGAGCCGACGGATTTGGCCACCCGACAGATTTCAAAGCATGCTTTGAAATCTATCGGGTGGGAACCCGTCCGCCCGACATGTCTGCTGGTTAGTACACTTACCAGCAGACATGTCGTCTCGCACCGGCGCCGAATGGATTCGGCGCATGCGCGGAAGTGTTTTACTTCCTGGTGCGGTGACGTGGCGGCGTCAACGTCACTGCCACGTCACCGACACGTCAGCGCGCCGTCTGCTGGCGGGGATTTTGGTTTGCTCGTGTGTACACGCGAGCAAACCAAAATTCAAAGATACAAATTTGTTCAAATCGGTCGGACCGACCGATTTGAACAAATGAATTGCCTCGTGTGTACGAGGCCTTAGAGTACGGTGTACAGATTTTAACAGTGAGTGAAGAAGGGTAACGCGTGATGTAGATCTCTATGAAAGTGAGTATTAAATAGGCATGATGAAGACCACACTTAACATGTAAGCCGACCTCAATGCTCTGTCTAATTGGGCAACTATGTGGCAGATGAGGTTTAATGTAGATAAATGTAAAGTTATGCACATGGGGGGCTAATGCCCTGTACACACGATCGGTTCATCCAATGAAAACGGTCTGATGGATTTTTTCATCAGATATCCGATGAAGCTGACTTTCATCAGTCTTGCCTACATACCATCAGTTAAACGATCGTGTCCAACGCGGTGACGTAAAACACAACGTGCTGAGAAAAATTAAGTTCAATGCTTCCGAGCATGCGTCGACTTGATTCTGAGAATACGTTGATTTTTAACCAATGGATTTCCCCACAGACGATCGTTTTTTTAACCATCAGATAATTTTTAAACAAGTTCCTATTTTTTTCACAGATGGATAAAAAAAACATGGGGCCCACACACGATCGGTTCGTCTGATGAAAACAGTCCGTTTTCATCAGACGAACCGATCGTGTGTACGTGGCTTAAGAATATGCATCATACATACTAGGGGGAGTACAACTGGGGGGGATCCATAGTGGAGAAGGATCTGGGGGTTTTAGTTGATCATGAGCTCAATAATACCATGCAATGCCAAGCTGCGGTTTCCAAAGTGAGCAAAGTCCTTTCTTGTATAAGAGAGGTATGGACTCCAGAGAGATATTATTTTGCCCCCCCCTCCCCCGTACAAATCATTAGTAAGACCCAGTGGCGGCCCGCCCATATGGGCGCACGGGCGCCGCCCCCCCTCCCGCAGTCACAAAAAAAAAAAAAGAATAAAAAAAAAAAAAAAAAAACGGGCCCTTTAAGAACTTTTATTCGGCTAAAATGTCATTTTGACATTTTAGCCGAAGTTCTGGCGGCCGTCTATAGAGGGCGCTGCAGCGCCACCCCCTCTCGCAAGTAACACACGTTCAATGATATGCATTGGACGTGTGTTACTGTTACCAGCTGCCTGGTCTATTCGTATAACCGGACATGGGACGCCGGTTACCCGAATAGCGACAGCTGGTTGGCTGAGGGGAACTGCCTATCAAAGCCAGTGGCTCTGATAGGCTTTTCCAGTCCCGCCCTCCGGCTCTCGGAAGTCTATGCTCGGAGTGCAGGCAATCTGCGGTCCTTGCATTAGACTGACAGCCGTTTCAGCCAATCAGGTTCCCGGATTCTGGTTTTCAGGAACCTGATTGGCTGAAGCTTCTCCAGGGCGGCAGAAGACATCGAGGGAGGACATGGAAGCGTCAGGTAAGTGATTTTTTTACAGGGAAAGGGGCAGCATGGGGCACAGTGGCAGCATGGGGCACAGTGGCAGCATGGGGCACAGTAGAAGCATGGGGCACAGTGGCATCATGGGGCACAGAGGCGACAATGAGCACAGTGGCATGGGGCACAGTGGTGACAATTGATGGCACAGTGACTGAATATGATGGCATGGCAGAGAGGTGACAATTGATGGCACAGTGACTGCATTTGATGGCATGGCAGAGAGGTGACAATTGATGGCACAGTGACTGCGTTTGATGGCATGGCACAGTGGTGACAATTGATTGCACAGTGACTGCATTTGATGGCATGGCACAGTGGTGACAATTGATGGGCACAGTAGCTGCTTTTGATGGCATGGCACATTGGTGACAATTGATGGCACAGTGGTGGCGTTTGATGGCATGGCACAATTAGTGACACAAGTGGTGACAATTGATGGCACAGTGACTGCAAATGATGGCATAGCACATTGGTGACAATTGATGGCACAGTGACTGCATATGATGGCATGGCACATTGGTGACAATTGATGGGCACAGTAGCTGCATTTGATGGCATGGCACAGTGGTGACAATTGATGGCACAGTGGCTGCATTTGATGGCATGGCACAGTGGTGACAATTGATGGCACAGTGGCTGCATTTGATGGCATGGCACAGTGGTGACAATTGATGGCACAGTGGCTGCATTTGATGGCATGGCACAGTGGTGACAATTGATGGCACAGTGGCTGCATTTGGTGGCATGGCACAGTGGCTACATTTGGTGGCATGGCACAGTGGCTACATTTGGTGGCATGGCACAGTGGCTGCATGTGATGGGCACAGTGAGGCTGCAATATTTTTTTTTTCGTTTGCGCCCCCCCAAAAAAACTTGCTCCTAAAGTTGCGGCGGCGTAGCGAAAATGAGCCGGCGGAATTCAAATTGGGTGGGTAGGGGGCGTATTTTATTTAAACTAGGCGCGATCCCGCGGCGAACGTACTGCGCATGCGTCGACTGTCAGTGCGCATGCTCCAAATTCTGTCAGTGAACGTCAATGACGTCAATCCCCATTCACGGACGTTTTACGCAAACGACGTTAAACTTTTTCAATTCGACGCGATGACGACGGCCATACTTAACATAGGATACTCCACCTAGGGGGCATCTTTTTCTTTACGCCGCGTATCGCTTATGGAAACGTCGGAAAGTCACTGCGTCGGGCCCGCGTACGATCGTAAATTGCCGTCTTTCGCCGATTTACATATTCTCGGCGTAAATCAGCGGGAACGCCCCGAGCGCCCATTTTAAAATTGCAGTTCCGATACGACGGCGAAATACAATTACGCCGCTCGTATATGAACTCAATCCCGGCGTATCTTGTTTTCTGCATACAGAAAACAGATAAGCCGGCTCAAAGTGTGAGTTATGCTGGCGTATCACTGATACTCCAGAGTAACTCTACCTGAATCTGGCCCTTTGTGATCAACATCAACCAATAATACAGACTTCCCAATTGAATGAGAATCCGTTGTGTGTATCTGTTGATTGGATACCACTTATGGGTGTGGACACACTTGAAAACCATACTACACCAGCTTAACCCTTTGAAACAAAGGACTGTGAACTGGATGTGAAAAGAAAGGAAAAATCCCTTTAATGTGTGCATGGGAAATGGATAAAATGTGAAGGTAAAGTGGTAAAATAAAAATAAATAAATGAACTGTGTTGATATTATACCGGTAGTGTCATAGTGTAATGAAATTAAATTAAATTCAGTTAAATGAAATTAGATTAGATCCAAATATATGTGATAGTTAGTGTTGAGCAGAATATGCCATATTCGATTTCGCGATATATCTCGAATATATAGTCGAATATTCGAGATATATTCGCTAAATACGAATATTCGTGATATTTTTTGGAAATGAAATGATTGCGAAATTTCGCTATTGCGAATGCGAATGCGAACGCGAATTGCGAATGCGAATGAAATTTCGAGAAATGCGGAATGGAGCACTCTGATTGGCTCAGAATATTCGTGATATATTACAATACAAAATAATTGCGAATATTCGGCAAATGCGGAAGGAGCACTCTGATTGGCTCAGAATATTCGTGATATATTACAATACAAAATAATTGCGAATATTCGGCAAATGCGGAAGGAGCACTCTGATTGGCTCAGAATATTCGTGATATTTTATAATACAAAATAATTGCGAAATTTCGAGAAATGCGGAATGGAGCACTCTGATTGGCTCAGAATATTCGTGATATATTACAATACAAAATAATTGAGAATATTCGGCAAATGCGGAAGGAGCACTCTGGCTCAGAATATTCTTGATATTTTATCGTAATTGCGCAAAAATGTGAATGAGAAATTGATTGCGGAATTTCGACAGTAACACTCTGAAATCGAATATATGTGTTATTTTAGCTAAAAACAATATTGCGAATTTCTCGAAAATAATCGCGCGATATCGCTATTGCCGAATAATCGCATTGCGATTTTTCGGCAATATAAAATGATCGCTGCAGCTACTCAGCCCAAGGTCTCTAATCATACCAGCAATGCTTTTAGACGTCGATGGGGATCTCTAGGATGTGATCTGTTGAAAAAATACGAATATTCGAAATAGCGAATATTCACCGCGAAATTCGGAATATATCGCGAATACTCGAATATGCCATATTCGAGCCGAATATTCACAATACGAATATTCGTGAGCAACACTAGTGATAGTCAATTTATACAAAAAGAGTAGAGTATATATGTGTAAAAATGGAGGTCTGTCCCATAGGGACAATATAGACACACTAATACTTGGAGAAGTGATACTTGTGAGAAATCTATATTTATGGTCGTGGCCCTCTGACTGAGAGTGATGTGGATCACATAAACACGCGACAAGACTTACAACATAAATAGACCTGAAGTGTGCCTTGGTGGTCTGGTCAGTATGCCAAGAAAAGGGGGCATACCCAAAGTAAGTAATGGGTAGTTAATTGAAGAAGGATATGCTGAGAAGTGCCCTGAAAAAGGGAAGGGCAGGAGGGTGTCGAATGCGATTGAATGCGCAGACTCACGGACATGAGGTGAGCTGGGAAGAGTCGGCCCAGTGACGTGTAGTACTGCACACTGAACCGACAAAGAGCATGTGTGAGTGGGCTGCTTAAAGCGGAGCTCCAGCCACGGTAAAAATTTTTTTTAAAGTCAGCAGCTACTAACAGTGTAGCTGCTGACTTTAAATAAAGACACCTACCTGTCCTAGGCGCCCGCGCTGATGGGCCCCCCGATGCCGGTCCCACGATCGCTCCGGGTCCCGCGCCGCCATTCACAATATGGGAAACAGGCAGTGAAGCCGTACGGCTTCACTGCCCGTTTCCTACTGCGCCTGCGCGAGTCTCACGCTGGCTTGTGAATGGGCGCGCTGCTCTCTGAGAACACACACAGTTCCCAGGAAGCAGCGCGCCCATTCACAAGGAGAAGAAGAAGAAGAAAACACACCGCGGATTAGGAAGAGGCAGATTACGGACTTCCGCATAGCAACAGCTATTTCGGGTGAGTATTTTTTTTTTATTTTTTTTCAGGTTTTTTTTTTTTATTTTTTTCAAACAACATTGTAAAATGTTGTTATACTGGGTGGAGCTCCGCTTTAAATACCCTCCGGGCTCCTCCCATAAACTCAGGCCACCATACTGGCCTTCTTATATGTGTTTTATTATCCAAAAAAAACATGTATAACAATATAAATATAAGTAGTGATGGTGAGAATGTGAGGAAATTTATATATCTGTGTGTGGCAATTAGCGACAGTGCCACTATAGTTTATATGTAAGTGTCATCAAAAGCCTCTATAGACAGGCATGGACTGGCCATAGGGACTACAGGGAGTTTCCCGGTGGGCCGATGGCTCAGTGGGCCGGTTTCAGTGACAGCCTGTCAAAGTAATGGCTGCGCAGCTCGCCCTCCACTTCATGCAGTGATGTGAGAAGAATGAGAAAAATACAGAGGAGAATAAGTGAAATAATAAAAGAGGTGAGTGAGGACTGCTTTTGTTATGCTACTTATGTTTTTTTGCACAATTGCGTATAATTTGTTTACTGTTTTTGTTCTTGTTTGCAAACATAAAGTGGGCCGGTCTGGATAAAGTCCAGGGCCAAATTTCGGTCTCAGTCCATCCCTGTCTATAGATATCAATAAAAGGCAACCGAGAAGGTTTTTCCAGAGTGCGGCTGTCCAAACATTTCTTTCTAAAACTGATAAGAGGCATGGAGGAGCTCAGCTATGAGGAAAGATTAGAGGAACTGAATCTATTCTCTCTTGACAAGAGGAGAATAAGGGGGGATTTGATCACCATGTACAAATATATAAGAGGTCCATATAGTGAACTTGGTGTTGAGTTATTCACTTTACGGTAGGGTTGCCACCTCATCCCTTTAAAACAGAACACATATTAATTACACAGGTTCTGAGGCTAATTTATTGCAGATAAAGCACCAAGTTAATTACCACCTTAAACAGCCATAGAACCTGTGTAATTAATATGTGTTCTGTTTTAAAGGGATGAGGTGGCAACCCTACTTTACGGTCAACACAGAGGACAATGGGGCACTCTTTATGTCTAGAGGAAAAGAGATTTAATTTCCAACTATGGAAAGGTTTCTTCACAGTAAGAGCTGTGAAAATGTGGAACAGACTCCCTGCAGAGGTGGTTCTGGCCAGCTCAGTAGATTCCTTTAACTACTTGCCCACCAGCCTCCGCAGTTCTGCGGCGGCAGGTCGGCTCCCCTGCACGAGAGCCCGTAGCTATACGTCGGCTCTCGAAGCGGCCACTAGGTGCTGTCAGGGAGAGAAATGCTGATCTGCCATAAAACTATCCCCTATTTCGTAGACGCTATAACTTTTGCGCAAACCAATCAATAAACGTTTATTGCGATTTTTTTTTTTTTTTTTTTTTTTTTTACAAAAAATATGTAGAAGAATACGTATCGGCCTAAACTGAGGGAAAAAAAATGTTTTTTTATATATTTTAGGGGGATATTTACTATAGCAAAAAGTAAAAAATATTCATTTTTTTCAAAATTGTCGCTCTATTTTTGTTTATAGCGCAAAAACTAAAAACCGCAGAGGTGATCAAATAACACCAAAAGAAAGCTCTATTTGTGGGGGAAAAAGGACGCCAATTTTGTTTGGGAGCCACGTTGCACGACCGCGCAATTATCAGTTAAAGCGACGCAGTGCCGAATCGCAAAAAGTGCTCTGGTCTTTGACCAGCAATATGCTCCGGGGGTTAAGTGGTTAAGAAAGATCTGGATTCTTTCCTAAATGTACATAATATAACTGGGTACTGACATTTATAGGTAAAGTTCATTCGGGGAAAATCAGATTGCCTCTCGGGGGATCAGGGAGGAATTTTTTTCCCCTGCTGTAGAAAATTGGATCATGCTCTGTTTTTTTATTTTTCCCATCCCCTGGATCAACTGTGGTATAGAATTTGGTATATGGGATTGTACGATATTTTTTATTTTATTTATTTTTTTATGGTTGAACTCGATGGTCTTTTTTCAACCTAACTATATGGCCCTCAAAGTTTAGGGATTCTTTATTTAAAAATAATACCAGTGCTACACGGATGAAGATCTGGTATTCTGTAAATGCTTTTTATATAAAAAACATAGATTACTTAGATCCCTGATGCCAAACCCATGGCCAGGGGTTCCTTTGGCAGTTATATTGCAGCCCTTAGTTAATTTTCCTTACCTAGGTGCTTGCTCGGATCAGTAAAGGAGGAATATTCTTTAGACTGGCTTTTAGCAGTTATTTGGTTTGTTCGTTTTAACACTTACTTTTGTGCGGTCCAGCCCTCTTCTTATTTTAGGTTTTTAGTCCTTTGACCTTTTAGAATAGATTTTGCTGTGGCACAAGTCATTTTTAAGTAGATAGCAGAAATGAAGAAGCATTGCTTTGTAAAATGTCTGTAAGGCGGCGTACACACGACCGAGAAACTCGACGGGGGAAACACATCGTTTTCCCCGTCGAGTTCCTTGTTCGGCTGTCAAAAAACTTGTTGAGCCAAATTTTCCCATTGCCTGTCGAGGAAATAGAGAACCTGCTCTCTTTTTGGCTCGACGAGTTCCTCGACGGGTTTCTCGGCGAAAAGTGTACACACGAACGGTTTCCTCGGCAGAATACGTCTCCCATCGAGTTTCTTGCTGAATTCTGCCAAGTAAACCGCTCGTGTGTACGCCGCCGTTTTTTTTTTTTATTACGAATCCGAACCAAGAAATTAGCTTTCATTGCTATCAATTACATTGACCCAAAATGGCCATGGGAAGTCTTTACATTGACCTAATATGGCCATGAGAGGTCATTGACCAAATATGGCCATGCAAGGTCTTTGACATTGACCTAATATGGCCATGCAAGGTCATTGACATTGACCTAATATGGCCATGCAAGGTCATTGACATTGACCTAATATGGCCATGAGAGGTCATTGACCAAATATGGCCATGCAAGGTCTTTGACATTGACCTAATATGGGCATGCAAGGTCTTTGACATTGACCTAATATGGCCATGAGATGTCATTGACCTAATATGGCCATGCAAGGTCATTGACATTGACCTAATATGGCCATGCAAGGTCATTGACATTGACCTAATATGGCCATGCAAGGTCATTATTAATGACTCTATATGGGCATTCGCCCATATCAGGTCAATAATGTCACAAGCATTCTGGCCTCTTTGTGTACGCCAACTGCAGGGTTTTGGAATCCCCCACCTGTAGGTCATTGCCCCAGCTATGACATTTGAATGAATGAATGAATGAAAACTTGTATAGCGCGGCACATGCGAACTGAATCGCCTCTGGGCGCTTGTTGTTCCTGTCTCTTTTGGTATCAAAAGAGATGAGTCTTGATCTTTCTCCTGAATGTTAAATAGTTCTCCTCCAACCGAATACTGGTTGGCAAAGCGTTCCATAGTCTGGGACCTTGGACTGCGAATCTTCTATCTCCTTTGGATTTGTATCCGGCTTTCGGTATCTGCAGGAGATTTTGATTAGTGGATCGCAAGACGCGATTGGGGTTATGGGCTTTTATTTTTTTCGCATAGATAATGGGGAGCATTCCCATGGATACATCTATGCGTTAGACAGAGTGCTTTAAAAGTAATTCTGTCTTTTACTGGTAACCAGTGAAGGGCTCTCAGTGAAGGTGAGATTGATTCCCAAGGTTTTTTCCCAGTCACAAGTCTGGCGGCTGTATTTTGAACGACTTGTAGACGAGCGATTTGGTACCTTGGGAGTCCGAGGTAAAGGGCATTTGCATAGTCTAATCTTGAGTTTACAATTGTTCCCACCACAACCGCAATGTCATCTTTGGGAATAAAAGGAATAAGCTTACGTAGTAGATGCAGCAGATGGTGAGATCCGCTGACTACTGACCCTATTTGTGCGTCCATTGTCATGTAGGAGTCGAAAAGGACCCCGAGGCTTTTGACTTTGGCGCTAGGGGTGATGATTTTGCCCAGAATGGGCGGGGGTGTCCAAGTTGTTGCAGGTAGATTCTTACGTTTGGCGTGAAACAGGAGTTCTGTTTTCGCTCCGTTGAGTTTAAGATAACTCTTTGTCATCCAGTCCTCTATCAAAGAGAGACATGTCTCTAGATTGAGGTGGTGATCCTTTTTATTGCAAATGCGGAAATACAGTTGCATGTCGTCTGCATATGAGTGATAGAGCAGTTTTTGACTGCTTATGATCTCAAAAAGTGGACGAAGATAGATGTTGAACAACACCGGTGACAGAGGGGATCTTTGAGGGACTCCGCATGATACCGTGCGTTTTTCAGAAAAGAAAGGTCCTAACTTCACTATTTGCGATCTGTTTTCCAAAAAAGAGGAGAACCAAGGTAAATCGCCTTCTGCGACTCTGGCTACTTCAGCTAGCCGGGTCAATAAGAGCTTGTGGTCTACTGTGTCGAAGGCTGCGCTCAGGTCTAACAGAACCAGAAGACAAGATTCTCCTTCGTCTGCGGCCTTGAGGGCGTCGTCCCATATCTTGAGCAATGCTGTTTCCGTCCCGTGTCCGGGTCGGAAACCTGATTGAAATGGGTCGAGTAGGTTGTGGGTATCTAGATGCTGTTGCAGCTGTTGCACCACTGCTTTCTCCATAATCTTGGAGAAAGTGTTTAAGCTTGTTATGGGGCGGCGGTGGAGTGGATCCTTGGGGTCCAGGGTAGATTTCTTCAGGATGGGTCTAATTATGCCCTCCTTCAACTGGGAGGGCACTATGCCCCCCATGAAAGATTGGTTAATAAGCTGCGTGATAGGAGGTGCCAGGATGTCAGCACATTCCTTCAGCAGTTTAGTGGGGATGATATCATTCGGCGCAGTGCTGTTACGCAGAGTACCGATGATATGTTTTGTGGCTTGGATAGTGATGGGTTCCAGCGTGAACTTACCTGGTTGGGGTGAATTACTACAGGTGTTGTGTAAATTATTACCGGGGGGGCTACGGGGGGAGTTGTTTTTCTGAATGCTTTGCTGGATTCCCTCGATTTTATTAATGAAGTAATCCGATAATTCATCGCAAAATTCTTGTGAGTCCGAATTGGGGGCTTCAAGACAGCCTGGATTCATGGTCGCAGTGACCAGCTTGAAGAGTTCGCGGGGGCGGTTGAGGGCGCTGTTGATAGCCTCAGAAAAATAATTTTTCTTGGCTTTGAAGGTTTCTTTGTGATATTTCTTAGTTATTGCCTTATAGATAGAGAGGTTCTCATCTGATGGGCTTCTCTTCCAGGCAGCTTCTGCCCTTCTGCGTTCTTGCTTCAGTAACGCTAGTTGGTTGTTGAACCAGCTGGAGTTTGTTTTCCGGATGTTGGTTTTCCGTTTCGGCGCTATTAAGTCAGCTGACTGTAATAGGGCTGTGTTTATGGAATCCAATGTTTCTTCAGCCGTTTGTGGCTGGCTTGTTTTTATTTTTTTCCTTAACGCAGCTTTGAAGAGTTCCGAGTGGAGCTTCTTCTGGCATCTAGTCCAGTGTGTTGTCACTGGATTTGATGTTTTTGTTAAGGGGGGGTAGTTGGAAAGAATGAATTTGATGGCATGGTGATCTGACCATGGCAACGGTTCATTTTCCAAGATTTTTATTTCCAGATTTTGTCTGAAAATGAGATCAAGTGTATGACCTGAAGCATGTGTGGGCCCACATACTAGTTGCTGAAGCCCTAATCCTTCCGGATTCAGGACTAAAGCCCAAACCCATCCCAAGCCCCATGTAACTTTTTTTCCAGCCTATTACCATATCCTGAAGCATATCCTCAGTCTCAAACTATAACCGGCAATACATGGATTACAATTTGGGCAGTCCCTGCTGATCTGGCTGAATTTCGATCCATGTATGGGCAGGCTGATTGTACCCAAGTTGATCGATGGATTGATTTGGGTACATCTAGCCTGTCGGATTTTTGGTATGTGACTACTGTTGGCGGCTATAGCCGCTAGCAGTAATCATTGTGTTCTGACAGCTGGGGAGGCTGAACACAAAAGCGCTGCAGGAGACATTCCCAGAATGTGTTGATGGGGGAATTGAGTTCTTTTCTTTCCTTCCACTTATGGTGGAAGGAATACAAATCAAATTATCTATGGGCTCCCTATCTCTTGCAGTGTGTCTGTAGTCTCTGACAGTTTTCTGTAGTACTTAGTATTACATCCATTGAACATTATGTGAGCCCTTTGGCCATGTTCTGGGTCATGATTGAAGAGTAAGACCTTTATGTTTAGAAAGTTGACCACCATTGACTTAGTTCTTTGAATACTAGCTTGTGGGTTGGTTGCGTGGTTGCTTGGGTGGTTGCTTGGGTGGTTGCTTGCTTGATTGGTTCAGTGGTTGGTTAATTGTTTAACACTGAATATATGGTGTATGCAGAGCTGTATCCTGGCCTAGGCCAACAAGGCCCAGGCCTAGGGCAGCACTTTGCAGGGGGGCAGCACGAAAAGAGTCCCAGCCGGCTTGCGCTACACTGTTAGGAAAATTAGTCTAGCGCCCCCATAAAGCGGCCGCGCTGCTTCAAGTATGCGGGCGGCCGGCATTCCGCAACTGTGGGGGGGCGCTTCCACTTTTGACTGTTTTGTCATCCTGGACCACAAACCATCCTCACTGTGCTATATGTTTCTGCTGCACCATCTACTTAAAGTAGATCTATAGGCAACACTTTTAACATCCCTGTCCATTGCGAAGATTTCCCTTCACTCCCTGTTCTATGGGCAACCAGAAAGTAAGAGGAAATCTAAGTAAAGTGTCCTTATTCGAAAATTTCAGGGCGGGTCTTAAACAACACAGGGTGTGGCCGTGACAGAAAGGGGTGGGTCATATTTAAATTAGGGGGTGCACGAGTTTAGTCAGGCCTAGGGCAGCACAAAACCTAAATACACCTCTGGGTGTATGTAAAGTAATTCTTTTTAAAGTTTGTGTGTGGAATTGTGAATAAACCCTGTAAGGTTTTTATTGGTGTCTATAACTATGTAAGAACTGGATGTAAGAACTGGATTGCGATATAAGAGGAGGGGATGGGCTGTGATGTGAAATGGGGGGCAAAGCTGCAGGGGCTGTGAAGTAAAGTGGGGAACAGAGCTACGGGGGGCTGTGATATGAAGGCCAAAATAGAGGAAAACACTGTGGGGGGGGGGGGGCAGAGGTATGAAGGGGCAGAAGACACCTAAGGGGTGGTGATGTGAAGGGGGCAGAGGACATCACTGTGGAGGGGGGTGATGTGAAGGAGGTAGAGGGCACTACTGTGGAGAGGGGATGATGTGAAGGGGGCGGAGGACATTACTGTGGAGGGGGGATGATGTGAAGGGGCAGAGGACACTACTGTGGAGGGGGTGATGTGAAGGGGGCAGAGGGCACTACTGTGGAGAGGGGATGATGTGAAGGGAGCGGAGGACATTACTGTGGAGGGGGGATGATGTGAAGGGGCAGAGGACACTACTGTGGAGGGGTGATGTGAAGGGGGCAGAGGACACCACTGTGGAGGGGGGGATGTGAAGGGGGTAGAGGGCACTACTGTGGAGAGGGGATGATGTGAAGGGGGCGGAGGACATTACTGTGGAGGGGGGATGATGTGAAGGGGCAGAGGACACTACTGTGGGGGGGGGGGGTGATGTGAAGGAGGCAGAGGACACTATTGTGGAGGGGGGTGGTGTGAAGGGGGCAGAGAACACTATTGTGGAGGGGGGTGGTGTGAAGGGGCAGAGGACACCACTGTGGAGGGGGGTGATGTGAAGGGGCAGAGGACACTTCTGTAGGGGAAGGGGTGATGTGAAGGGGCAGAGGACACTACTGTGGGGGGGGGGTGATGTGAAGGGGGCAGAGGACACTACAGTGGGGGGGGGGGTGATGTAAATGGGCAGAGGACACTACTGTGAAGGGGCAGAGGACACTACTGTGGAGGAGGAGATGATGTGAAGGGGCAGAGGACATTACTGTGGAGGAGGGGTGATGTGAAGGGGCAGAGGACATTACTGTGGAGGGGGGTGATGTGAAGGGGCATAGGACACTACTGTGGAGGAGGGGGTGATGTAAATGGGCAGAGGACACTACTGTGGGGGGGGGTGATGTAAATGGGCAGAGGACACTACTGTGGATTTAGAGTGATGTGAAGGGGCAGAGGACACTACTGTGGAGAAGGGGGTGATGTGAAGGGGCAGAGGACTTTACTGTGGAGGGGGGTGATATGAAGGGGCATAGGACAGTACTGCGGAGAAGGGGGTGATGTAAATGGGCAGAGGACACTACTGTGGGGGGGGTGATGTAAATGGGCAGAGGACACTACTGTGGATTGGGAGTGATGTGAAGTGGCAGAGGACACTACTGTGGAGGAGGGTGATGTGAAGGGGCAGAGGACACTACTGTGGGGGGGGGGGGGTGGTGATGTGAAGGGGCAGAGGACACTACTGTGGGGGGGGGTGGTGATGTGAAGGGGCAGAGGACATTACTGTGGAGGAGGGGGGTGATGTGAATGGGCAGAGGACACTACTGTGGAGGAGGGGGGTGATGTGAATGGGCAGAGGACACTACTGTGGGGGGGGGGTGATGTAAATGGGCAGAGGACACTACTGTGGAGGGGGAGTGATGTGAAGGGGCAGAGGACACTACGGTGGAGGAGGGGGTGATGTAAATGGGCAGAGGACACTACTGTGGAGGGGGGTGATGTGAAGGGGCAGAGGACACTACTGGGGGGGGGTGATGTGAAGGGGCAGAGGACACTACTGTGGAGGGGTGATGTGAAGGGGCAGAGGACACTTCTGTGGAGGAGAGGGTGATTTAAATGAGCAGAGGACACTACTGTGGGGGGGGGGTGATGTGAATGGGCAGAGGACACTACTGTGGAGGGGGGGGGGTGATGTGAAGGGGCATAGGACACTACTCTGGGGGGGGTGATGTGAAGGGGCAGAGGACACTACTCTGGGGGGGGGGGGTGATGTGAATGGGCAGAGGACACTACTGTGGAGGGGGGGTGATGTGAAGGGGCATAGGACACTACTCTGGGGGGGGGGGTGATGTGAAGGGGCAGAGGACACTACTGTGGGGGGGGGTGATGTGAAGGGGCAGAGGACACTACTGTGGAGGGGGGGGTGATGTGAAGGGGCATAGGACACTACTGTGGAGGGGGATTGTGATTTGGAAGGGGACTGAGGATGTAAGGCGGCGTACACACGACCAGTTTCCTCGGCAGAATCCAGCAAGAAACTTGTTGGGAGCCAAGTTTTGCCGAGGAAAATGGTCGTGTGTACGTTTTTCATCGAGGAAACTGTTGAGGAACTCGACGAGCCAAAAAGAGAGCATGTTCCCTTTTTTCTCGACGTGTGTATGCTAAGAAACCCGCGCACCTTCTGTAAAAGTAGCGTTTGTAATGGAAATAGCACATTTGTCGCACTGTAACAGACTGAAAAGTGAAAATGTCTCTCACCAAACTTTTCAGTAACATGAGATTAGCAAAAGCAGCCCCAAGGGTTGTGCCAGTGGAATTGAACTTTCCCTGCCGTCGTATGCGTTGAAGTCACCGCGTTTGAGAACGAGGAGATTTTGGTCTTTAACGTGTGTACGCAAAGCAAGCTTGTCGAGTTCCTAACAAGCCTAACAAGGAACTCGACGAGGAAAGCGATGTGTTTCGCCCGACGAGTTCCGTCGGTCATTGTGTACGCGGCCTAAGAACTGGATTGAGATATGAAAGGACCTGACTCCTCACACAAACATGTGATTTGAACCTCTGCTGGAAGAACATTTTAGTGATCAGACCTCCATGAGTTTTAACTTGATGCCCCAGGTCTATGACATCACAGTTGAATTATGTGACTAAGTACTACTAGCTGTATAACCTGAACATATGAGAACGGTCAAAGACCTGAGTGGTAAAACTAATAATACTGACATCTAATCTCTTTTCAGGAACCCCAATACAGTATTTGGTGTAGAAGCAACTCTGAATAAATATATATTTTGGGCTGGACATTACAGTTCTCGTCCTTTTTGTGAAGACTCCATCATGGACGGGTTTCCTGCTGTGTTCTACAGCGAGCCGGCGGTGCTGGGACTACTTGCCAATGCTGTCAGTGCTTTCCTCGTTTGTATGCAAAACTTTTCTTTCTTCAACACCTCAGTTCCTATTGGCGGAGTGGAAAATATCCTTGCAGGTAAATATAAGGTCATGGCAGTTTGCCCATATACACTATATTTTCAAAAGTATTGGGACACCTGCCTTTACACGCACATGGGGCCAGATTCACATACAATTATGCCGCGTACACACGATCACTTTATCTGACGAAACAAAACGAAGTTTTTCAAACTTCATTTTCAAAAACGACATTGCCTACACACCATCGTTTTTCCACAATGCTCTTGCAAAGCGCGGTTACGTAAGACACTTTCGACGGCACTCTGTTCCATTAAAGCTCCCATCTCATAACTTGCTTCTGGGCATGCGCGGGTTTAAAAACGTCGTTTTAAACAACGTTTTGCCCACACACCATCATTTTTTCTTTTCAAATATTTTATTGAGAATTTTCATAAATAAATACAGAATACAATACATGTACAAATAGTTGAATATGCACAACATATAAAACAGACTTCAAAAGGCAAATTCAAGCAATAAGCTGATATTCATGAAACACCATCACTTTTTATGACACAAAAAACGACATTTTGAAAAACGACATAAAAAATTCAAGCATGTTGGAATTTTTTTTTTTGGTCGTTTTTTTGAAGACATAAAACGACGTTTTGCCCACACACGATCATTTAATTTTTCATCACAAAATTTTTCATCACAAAAAGTGATCGTGTGTACGCGGCATTAGATTCGCGTAGAGTATCAGAAATACACTACGCCGCCGTATTTTACCTGGCTCTACGTGGAATCCCGGTAGATTTTGTCCAGTAAACTACGGCGGCGTAGTGTATTTCTCCCGGCGCAAGCCATCTACGCGAGTAGGGGGCGTGAAGCATTTAAATTAAGCGCGCCCCCGCGCCGAACGAACTGCGCATGCGCCGGCCCAGTGCGCATGCTCCAAAGGACGTCACATTTTCTCAATGTAAACGATGTAATCGCAGCGTACGCCAGCCCCATTGAGAATCGACGTACGCAAACGACGTAAACGACGCACAACACGACGCGGTCCCGAGGCCATACTTAACATGGCATCCGACGGTACGTTTTTTTGAAGACATAAAACGACGTTTTGCCCACACACGATCATTTAATTTTTCATCACAAAATTTTTCATCACAAAAAGTGATCGTGTGTACGCGGCATTAGATTCGCGTAGAGTATCAGAAATACACTACGCCGCCGTATTTTACCTGCCTCTACGTGGAATCCCGGTAGATTTTGTCCAGTAAACTACGGCGGCGTAGTGTATTTCTCCCGGCGCAAGCCATCTACGCGAGTAGGGGGCGTGAAGCATTTAAAATAGGCGCGTTCCCGCGGCGATCGAACTGTGCATGCTCCGTTCAGAAATTTCCCGCCGTGCATTGCGCGAAATCACGTCGTTGCGTCATTTTTTTTTTGAGTAGCGTCGTTTACAGACACGAGTTACGTAAAAAAAAAAAAAAATTTAAATTCGACGCGGGAACGACGGCCATACTTAACATGGGCTATGCACCGTTAGACCAGCAAAAAGCTGGTCTAACAGTACGTAGAAAAAAATAGACGAAAGCGATTGCGAAGACCGCTCGTATCTTCGTGGATCGCCGTAAAAACTCATTTGCATATCCCGACGCTGAAAACGACGCGGACTCCTCCCAGCGGCCGCAAAAATATTGCAGCGTAGATCCAAAGCCTCTCGGATCGAAGCCTGAAGCCGCCGTATCATGGTTTGAGGATTCAAACTAGTGATACGGCGCGCGAAATTTGAAATTGCTCCTGTATTAGACAGGCGTAATTGCTCTGTGAATCTGGGCCATGAACTTTAACAGCATCCCAGTCTAAAGGCATACCTCCCAACCGTCCCGGATTTAGCGGGAAATCCCACGGTCCCGCGAATAGGGCAGGGTCGCCGCGTTTCCGCGGCAACCCCCTGCGATTACTGCGATCCGCGCTACCCCCCCCCCCCGCGAAAACAAATTCGATCCGTGCCCCCCCGCTTAACAACTCTGAACCGCGGAACCCCCCCCCCCCCGCTCAACAACTTTGATCTTTTGATCTGCGAACCTCCCCGCGCTCAACAACTCCGATCCGCGGAGCCCCCCCCCGCTCAACAAGGTGTCCCTCATTCCCATCTCAAAAAGTTGGGAGGTATGTAAAGGCTCGTAGATCCAACAAACTTTCCCTTGGATTTTTGTCCTAATTGATTTGGCCGGACACACCCATAGCATACACACAGGGCCAGATTCTCATAGAATTCCGGCGGCGTAGCGTAAGCCATTTACACCATGCCGCCGCATCGTACTAGAGCAAAGTGCTTTAATCTCAAAGCACTTGCTCCGTAGTTTTCGCCTGCGTCGCGTAAATCGCCCAGCGTAAACCGCGCAATTCAAATAGGGCGGCTTGTATTTAAATTAAGCGCGCCCCCGCGCCGAACGAACTGCGCATGCGCCGGCCCAGTGCGCATGCTCCAAAGGACGTCACATTTTCTCAATGTAAACGACGTAATCGCAGCGTACGCCAGCCCCATTGAGAATCGACGTACGCAAACGACGTAAACGACGCACAACACGACGCGGTCCCGAGGCCATACTTAACATGGCATCCGACGGTACTTCGTAAGGTTACTCCACATCGAGGCTGGGGTAACCTTACGCGGATGAAAACGACGTACGGGGCGGCGTAAAAGCGATCGGGAATCGGCGTACTACCTCATTTGCATATGCAAATGAAAAAACAACGTAAAGGCCACCTAGTGGCCGGAGTTGTCATTACAACTACGATCCGCAAGTGTAATGGTTTTACACCTGTCGGATGTAGAAGCGTATCTATGCAAAAGTGATGCTAAGCATCACTCGCATAGATACGAGGACAAAAAAAACAGCGATACGACGGGGTATCTGAGATACTCCGTCGTAACGCCGCTGAGAATCTGGCCCACTGTCAGGCTTTTCTGCAAGCTTTTCTAAAAGTTTCCCAACATCACGTGGTTTTTCTGCTCTTTTCTGCTCTTTACCGCCACCCTTTGGTTAACTTCTGCTATTGTTGGTTGATTTTAACATTGGTTCTGAGCATGCATATTGCACTTTGTCCAAAAGTTGGTAGGGCTTGCTGTGCACACAGTCACACAAGGCACCATCGGACTTTTGTTGCCGAAAAGTTGGTCCGTTCGCAGACCCAACTTTTTGTCGGATGAAACCCGAAAAAGTTGGTCCGATGGAACTTACACGCGGTCAGACAAATTCGAAATATTGCAGATTTTGAAGTTGCTTGGCTTTAGTCCGTAGGGTTCAATATTGAGTTGGCTCACCCTTTGCAGCATTAACGGCTTCAATTTTTCTGGGAAGGCCGTCCACAAGGTTTAGGAGTGTCTATGGGAATGTTTGACCGTTCTTCCAGAAGAGCATTTGTGAGGTCAGGTACTGATGTTGGATGAGATGGCCTGGCTCTATTTCATCCCAAAGGTGTTCTCTCGGTTTGAGGTCAGGACTCTGTGCAGGCCAGTCAAGTTCCTCCACCGGAAACTTGCTTATCCATGTCTTTATGGATCTTGCTTTGTGCACTGGTGTGCAGTCATGTTGGAACAGGAAGGGGCCGTCCCCAAACTGTTCCTACAAAGTTAGGAGCATGAAATTGTCCAAAATGTCTTGGTATATTGATGCCTTAAGGCCGCTTTCACACCTGAGGGTTTTGTCGCCTGAAGCATGAATCTCCAAAACGCCAGAGGGGAAAAAATCCATTATTCTCAATGGAGACGGTTCACATCGCCACTCCAAAACGCCTGACGCCAAACGCCTGAAGCTCAAACAAGTTCTGGACACTTTTTTGTCGCGCAAATTGGGCAGATTTGGGCGTTTTAGAACGTGTGCATTCCCATAGAAAGTAACGGAAACGCTCGATTCAAGCGTCTAGCGCGACAACGAGCGTTTCTAAGGGGCGTTTTGTCGCTTTAGGCTGCATTCACACCTAGGCGACACGATACGCCGCGTACGCGGCTTATCTTGCCGCCTGTAGATTAAACTTTTTTTTTTTCCTTTCTTTAACATTGCGGTCTATGAGCGAACGCCAATGTCGCCTGAAAAAAAGGGTCCGGGACTTTTTTTCAGGCGACAGGCGTGGAGATGTGAACAGTCTCCATAGACCGCAATGTTATTTCACATCTCGAGCGACAAGCGCGACGGGCGTCCGGCGTTTTGTCGCTCAGATGTGAATGGAACCTAAATCAATAGAACATTTCACCCAGGCAGAAGATAAAAAAAACTACAAACATAGCAACAAGTGATGAAAGAGATGATCATTTTTCCTATTGGCTAAAATAAAAAACGTTGAAGTTGAAAAACGTCAGACAACGCTGTATGCAAACGCGCGAATACGTGTGAATACGCGCGGGAAAAACGTGACCAAAAATGCTACGCTCGGGTGTGAATGCAGCCTAAGGGCTCCCTTCACGGGAATTAGAGTGATGCCGCGTACACACGATCACTTTTTGTGATGAAAAAAAACGTAATTTTATCTCACGAAAGAAAACGGCGTTTTTCAAACTTCATTTTAAAAAACGACGTTGCATACACACCATCGTTTTCTGAAAATGCTCTTGCAAAGCGCGGTGACGTACAACACGTTCGGCGGCACTCTGTTCCATTAAAGCTCCCATCTCATAACTTGCTTCTGAGCATGCGCGGGTTTAAAAACGTCGTATTGCCCACACACCATCACTTTTTATGACACAAAAATGACATTTTGAAAAACGACACAAAAAATGAAGCATGTTCGAATTTTTTTTTGTTCGTTTTTTCATTAGATAAACTGTGCATAAATGTTGCTATAAAATAACATTTGTAATCATATGAAGTTAATCACAAGAGTTCCCCTCTTGCATCAGAGTCCGCAGAGTTCCCCTCTTGCATCAGAGTCCGCAGAGTTCCCCTCTTGCATCAGAGTCCGCAGAGTCCCCCTCTTGCATCAGAGTCCCCCTCTTGCATCAGAGTCCCCCTCTTGCATCAGATTTCCGCAGAGTTCCCCTCTTGCATCAGATTTCCGCAGAGTTCCCCTCTTGCATCAGATTTCCTCAGAGTTCCCCTCTTGCATCAGAGTTCCCCTCTTGCATCAGAGTTCCCCTCTTGCATCAGAGTTCCCCTCTTGCATCAGAGTTCCCCTCTTGCATCAGAGTTCCCCTCTTGCATCAGAGTTCCCCTCTTGCATCAGAGTTCCCCTCTTGCATCAGAGTTCCCCTCTTGCATCAGAGTCCGCAGAGTTCCCCTCTTGCATCAGAGTCCGCAGAGTTCCCCTCTTGCATCAGATTTCCGCAGAGTTCCCCTCTTGCATCAGATTTCCGCAGAGTTCCCCTCTTGCATCAGATTTCCGCAGAGTTCCCCTCTTGCATCAGATTTCCGCAGAGTTCCCCTCTTGCATCAGAGTTCCCCTCTTGCATCAGAGTTCCCCTCTTGCATCAGAGTTCCCCTCTTGCATCAGAGTCCCCCTCTTGCATCAGAGTCCGCAGAGTCCCCCTCTTGCATCAGAGTCCGCAGAGTCCCCCTCTTGCATCAGAGTCCGCAGAGTCCCCCTCTTGCATCAGAGTCCGCAGAGTCCCCCTCTTGCATCAGAGTCCGCAGAGTCCCCCTCTTGCATCAGAGTCCGCAGAGTCCCCCTCTTGCATCAGAGTCCGCAGAGTCCCCCTCTTGCATCAGAGTCCGCAGAGTCCCCCTCTTGCATCAGAGTCCGCAGAGTCCCCCTCTTGCATCAGAGTCCGCAGAGTTCCCTTCCACTGTAAGGTGGGACTCTGCAGACTCTGATGTAAAAGAACTCTGGGGACTCTTACATAATGGATTCTCTGGTATACGGCGAGGACTCTGATGTAAGGGGGAGCACTGTGGCCTCTGGTGTAAAGGGGAGCTCAGATGTAATGAATGCTCTGAGAACCCTGATTTACCTTATTGTACTTACTTAGAGGCAGGAGAGAAAAGGGGGAGGGGGAGACTTAGTCTGATCTGAATAATGTGCCCGGGTCTCAGACAGTCTGAAACCCGGACGCAAACCCAAACTGTCCAGGTGAATCCCGAACAGGTGACTGGCAACCCTAAAACAACCACACACCAGTGCACAAAGCAAGGTCCATAAAGAGATGGATGAGTGAGTTTGGGGTGGAGGACCTTCACTGGCCTGACCTCAACCCGATAGAACCCTTTTGGGATGAATTAGAGCAGAGATTGCGAGCCAGGCCTTCTCATCCAACATCGGTGCCTGTCCTTCCGTAAGAATGGTAAAACATTCCCATAGACACACTCCTAAACTTTGTGGGCGGCCTTCCCAGAAAAGTTGAAGCTGTTATAGCTGCAAAGGGTGGAGCCAACTTAATATTGAACCCTACGGACTAAGACTGGGGTGCCATTAAAACGGAGGTCCACACAAAAAGTGAACCTCCGCTTTTCGGAAACCATCCCCCCCCTCCGGTGTCACATTTGGCACCTTTCAGGGGGGAAGAGGGTGCAGATTTCTGTATAATACAGGTATTTGCACCTACTTCTGGAAATAGACTCCTGCGGGGGACACCCCCCCCCCCCTGCTGTCTTCTAGGAAACACACGGGTCCCAGAAGACAGCAGGGACCAGTGAGGATGCTTCATTTCCTGATTCCCTCACGGAGGATGGCGGCGGGGGCAGCCGAGAGACGAAACGATTGCTCAGCTTCGGCTGCCGACATCGCGGGCGCGCTGGACAGGTAAGTGTCCATTTTTTTAAAGTCAGCAGCTGCCGTATTTGTAGCTGCCGGCTTTTGTTTTAAATAATTTTTATTACATTTTTTACAGATAAAAATCTTCCATACTTTACAAAACAATTTGCAAATATAAGAATACAAAACATTCTCAAAATACACATAAATACATAGAAAATACATATAGGTACATACATGGATCCGTCCTTTAAAATGCACTTAAAAATGTATCTATACCGCAGCATGTACTCTTAATTCTCCTGGGTCATCTAGATCAGTGGTCTCCAAACTGCGGCCCGGGTGCCAGATGCGGCCCTTTGCTTCCTTTTATCCGGTCCCTGGGGCACCATTTCATTCACTGATACCAACAATGGGGTGGAATTTCCCCTGCTGACATCAACGATGGGGCACAATTCCTCACAATGACACCAACAACTGGGCCCGCTAACACCATCGAAGGGGCACAATTCCTCCTGATGATCCAATGACACCAACAATTTGGCCCAATGATGGGGCACAATTCCTCCCAATGACACCAACAATTTGGCCCAATGACAACAATGATGGGGCACAATTCCTCCCAATGACACCAATAATTTGGCCCAATGACACCAACGATGGGGCACAATTCCTCTCACTGACACCAACGATGGGACACAATTCCTCCCAATGATACTAACAATTTGGCCCAATGACACCAATGATGGGGCACAATTCCTCCCAATGACACCAACAATTTGGCCCAATGACACCAATGATGGGGCACAATTCCTCCCAATGACACCAACAATTTGGCCCAATGACACCAATGATGGGACACAATTCCTCCTAATGATACCAACAATTTGGCCCAATGACACCAATGATGGCACATGAATCCTCCCACTGACACCAACGATGGGACACAATTCCTCCCAATGATACTAACAATTTGGTTCAATGACACAAATGATGGGGCACAATTCTTCCCAATGACACCAACAATTTGGCCCAATGACACCAATGATGGGGCACAATTCCTCTCACTGACACCAACAATGGGACACAATTCCTCCCAATGATACTAACAATTTGGCCCAATGACACCAATGATGGGGCACAATTCCTCTCACTGACACCAACGATGGGACACAATTCCTCCCAATGATACTAACAATTTGGCCCAATGACACCAATGATGGCACATGAATCCTCCCGCTGACACCAACAGTGCATCACATTTCCTCCTATAACAGATGGGGGATTGTTTCTCCACTGATTTCGAGACCTTTTCTATTTTCAATGGCCACAGACCGCCCCCCCCCCCCCCATTCTTAAGTACAGTAAACTGACCCCTTGATTAGAAAGTTTGGAGATCCCTGATCTAGATAATTAACAAGAGAAACATGGGGGCGGGCCCATCCCCTCATCTCCACCCCTCCAAAAAAGTGAGGAAAATAAATCATATACATATATGTGTATACACACATCTCCATGTGAATAACTGCACCCCAAATCTATCCCCCCGCCCCCCCCCAGCTGCTGGCTTTTAATATATATTTTTTAAGGTGGACCTCCCATTTAAAGTTCATGTGCGTGTAAAGGCAGGTGTCCCAATACTTTTGGTAATATGGTGTATTTTTCTGTAATAAAGAAGTGGTACAATTATTGATATTTCTTCATTTTTATAGGTGTCCACCTGATATTGATTGGCGGTATCACCCAGCTCATTGCCGGATTCCTGTCTTTCAGAAAGTATGACCATCTAGGTGGCACAGCCTTCATAGCCTTCTCTGCATTGTGGAGCAGCTATGGCGCCACCCGTATCATTGTTGGGACAGAATCAAACAGCACCCAGAACGGTTCAGTAGTGCCAACCTTACCCCCGATTCCGGTGCAAGAGAGCGCAGTGGCCGGGCTCGTCTCTTACATCATCATCGCATTTATTCTGGCGTTCTGCTCAGCAACCGTCAACTACATCATGCCTTTTGTGTTTGGGGCGCTAACGCTAACGCTCATTTTCGAGGCGGTGGGCTTGTTCGGTCGGTGGGCTTTGGTGGTCTCTGGTGTGCTTGAACTCGTCATTGTGTTGTTCGGACTTTATGGAGCAGCCGCCCTACTGCTCAAAGGCATCACCCAGAGGTATGTGCTCCCGGGCTTCGGCAATGCCCTCTTTAACGTCCTACTTCTTGGATCTGCCAACCGGAAAACTTCGAAGGCTGCCGGAGAAGAGAAAAAGAAGAATACAAAGTATGCGGAGCCAATGGCCCTGGGCAACCTCTGCGACACCGTCTCGCCTTTCATCATGGCGTTCTACTGCTTCGGATATATGAAGACTTTTTACGTAGGTGCCGTCTGGATCAGCATCAACGTCCTGTCTCAGCTACTTTCCAGTTACTACAGTTATCTGAGGGACGACGTTTACAATGCCACAAAGTTTGCGTTCCACTCTATCTTCTGGCTGGTCAAGTCGTGGGAAGAGTTTACCGCCACGGTTGTCCTCACCTCTACAAAGGTCTCAGATAGCAGACAGCTCATGGTTGGTGATTGGTTCTTCCTGGCCTCGGCTTGTGTGTTCTGCGTTCTATCCCTGAATAAGGACACCCTTGAAGTAGCCCATAACGTTGCATTCGCTCTCATAACTGTGTCCACCATCCAACAAATCCCGAGCCAAGCCTACTATATATTCTTCGGAGTGACTTGCAGTTTGTTTACCGCGGTCTCCCTTTACACAACCTTTGCCAGCCTCGTGAATTCCATAGCGGAAAAAGTTCTGATACCCATTGGAAACATTGTGATATCCAGTGCCAAGCTCCAAAAAGTGCTGCTATGGGGCAGACGGTGTCTAACGAAGCCGGGACAGGAGCTGGAGGTCAAGGAAAATATCAGCTCGCTCTCTTCGGACCCTCTCTTCTACATATGTAATGGTTTAGCCGCCCTCGCTGCTATCCAGAGTTCATTAAACTACTCAACCCAAGCACATTTATCAATTCCCTGGGTCCTTATACCTGGTGCTATTATACAACTGTACATCTGCAGGATCGACGTCCAAGGGGGGCGCAGATTTGGCTCCGTTCTTCCATTTTGTTATTCTGCTGTCTGGGCAACCTGGGTGTGGCTACGGTTTGCAGGTATGAAATAGACCACATTTCTAGACACAAACAAAGCATTACTATGTGCTTATTGAAGAGTACTGTACGTGTTCTTTAGTACAGATATCCCTTAACTAGGGTTGTCCCGATACCACTTTTTTAGGGCCGAGTACAAGTACCGATACTTTTTTCCATGTACTCACCGATACCGAATACCGATACTTTTTTCATGTACTCACCGATACCGAATACCGATACTTTTTTTCATGTACTCGCCGATACCGAATACCGATACTTTTTTCATGTACTCACCGATACCGAATACCGATACTTTTTTCATGTACTCACCGATACCGAATACCGATACTTTTTTCCATGTACTCACCGATACCGAATACCGATACTTTTTTCATGTACTCACCGATACCGAATACCGATACTTTTTTTCATGTACTCACCGATACCGAATACCGATACTTTTTTTCATGTACTCACCGATACCGAATACCGATACTTTTTTCATGTACTCACCGATACCGAATACCGATACTTTTTTTCATGTACTCGCCGATACCGAATACCGATACTTTTTTTCATGTACTCGCCGAGACCGAATACCGATACTTTTTTCCATGTACTCGCCGATACCGAATACCGATACTTTTTTTAAATGTCATTTGACAGTTTTCAAACCACAATACAGACTAAGGATATTTTCTTTAGAATTATGAAGAACTCTAACTCAAGACATTATAAAAGAATAGTGTTGAGCAGAATATGCCATATTCGATTTCGCGATATATCTCGAATATATAGTCGAATATTCGAGATATATTCGTTAAATGCGAATATTCGCGATATTTTTTGGAAATGAAATGATTGCGAAATTTCGCTATTGCGAATGCGAAATTTCGAGAAATGCGGAAGGAGCACTCTGATTGGCTCAGAATATTCGTGATATTTTACAATACAAAATAATTGCGAATATTCGGCAAATGCGGAAGGAGCACTCTGATTGGCTCAGAATATTCGTGATATTTTATAATACAAAATAATTGCGAAATTTCGAGAAATGCGGAATGGAGCACTCTGATTGGCTCAGAATATTCGTGATATTTTACAATACACAATAATTGCGAAATTTCGAGAAATGCGGAAGGAGCACTCTGATTGGCTCAGAATATTCGTGATATTTTATAATACAAAATAATTGCGAAATTTCGAGAAATGCGGAAGGAGCACTCTGATTGGCTCAGAATATTCGTGATATATTACAATACAAAATAATTGCGAATATTCGGCAAATGCGGAAGGAGCACTCTGATTGGCTCAGAATATTCTGGATATTTTATCGTAATTTCGCAAAAATGCGAATGAGAAATTGATTGCGGAATTTCGACAGTAACACTCTGAAATCGAATATATGTGTTATTTTAGCTAAAAACAATATTGCGAATTTCTCGAAAATAATCGCGCGATATCGCTATTGCCGAATAATCGCATTGCGATTTTTCGGCAATATAAAATGATCGCTGCAGCTACTCGGCCCAAGGTCTCTAATCATACCAGCAATGCTTTTAGACGTCGATGGGGATCTCTAGGATGTGATCTGTTCTAAAAAAAAATTGAAAAAATATGAATATTCGAAATAGCAAATATTCACCGCGAAATTCGGAATATATCGCGAATACTTGAATATGCCATATTCGAGCCGAATATTCGCAATACGAATATTCGTGAGCAACACTATAAAGGAATAAAAATTAGTAAAAATGAATAAAAATGTTTTATTTGCTTGTCACGCAGTAGTAAAAAACTCAAAGAATTTTCACAGAACATGTTGATAAATACAAAAAAAGTATTCTATTTAGGTATCGGGAGCATTTGCACGAGTACAAGTACTCCCGCAAATACTCGGTATCGGTCCCGATACAGATACTAGTATCGGTATCTGGACAACCCTACCCTTAACCACTTGCTTACTGGGCACATACACCCCCCCTCCTGCCCAGGTGAAATTTCAGCTTCCGGCACTGCGTCGATTTAACTGACAATTGCGCGGTCGTGCGACGTGGCTCCCAAACAAAATTGACGTCCTTTTTTCCCCACAAGTAGAGCTTTCTTTTGGTGGTATTTGATCGCCTGTGCGGTTTTTATTTTTTGCGCTATAAACAAAAAAGAGCGACAATTTTGAAGAAAAATACAATATTTTTTACTCGTTGCTATAATAAATATCCCAATTTAAAAAAAAAACACATTTTTTTCTCAGTTTAGGGCGATACGTATTCTTCTACATAGTTTTGGTAAAAAAAAAAAAAAATCGCAATAAGCGACTGGTTTGCGCAAAAGTTATAGCGCTTACAAAATAGGGGAGAGAATTTTTTTTTTACTAGAAATGGCGGCGATCTGCGATTTTTATTGGTACTGCGACGTTATGGCGGACACATCGGACACTTTTGACACATTTTTGGCGCCATTCACATTTATACTGCGATCAGTGCTATAAATATGCACTAATTACAGTATAAATGTGACTGGCATTGAAGGGGTTAACACTAGGGGGTGAGGAAGGGGTTAAATGTATTCCCTACATAGTGTTCTAACTGTGGGGGGAGAGGGGATGACTGGGGGGGGTGACCGATCTGTGTCCCTATGTACAAGAGACACAGATCGGTCTCCTCCTCTCCAGAGACAGGACGCTGTCTCTGTGTAAAACGGCAATGAGAGATGATCTATGAGATCATCTCTCATTCGCCCACAGATCGCATCGCAAACGGCCACTCTGACTGGCCGTTCGCCGCGATCTGTGATTGGCCGTGTCCAAGGGACACGGACAACACAGGGCTTCCCCGCAGCGCGCTCTACAGCGCGCGCTGGGAACGCCCAAAGGGGCGGCCGTCAAAAGACGGCATGTTGGCTATTCAGACCCGCGCTGTTGCCGTCATTTGACGGTAGCGCGGGTCTGAAGTGGTTAAAGGCAGGGCTCAAGTCCTACGGGAACATGTTGGAACGGAGTTCCTGTACTTTTTTCACACCAGGAACGCAGTTCCCTTTGCAGGACTAGAGCAGCCGAGCCGCCCGAGCCAATCCTTCTCTAAGCGGCGATGCCCAGCTCCAGTCACTGTCAGGGCAGGCGGACCTTAGTAATCCTTTATGTTACTGGCTGCTTCCTGTATATGGATTCATCGGGTAGTGTCACTTCCTCAATGCCGCAATGTCTCCTGGGAGCCTTTGTCATTGTTCCCAGGAGACATTGCGGAGGTCTGCCACGAGTTATCGCAGGATTTAAAAGGACTATACAGGGAGCGGCCAGTAACATAA
Source organism: Rana kukunoris (assembly GCA_029574335.1). NCBI lineage: Eukaryota > Metazoa > Chordata > Amphibia > Anura > Ranidae > Rana > Rana kukunoris. The sequence goes on from JAJQKJ010002157.1 coordinate 240,086, forward strand.
AAGATTACTAAGGTACATGGATCGAAAAAACAACCTGCAGTTTAGTAATTATGCATATGAGCGCATCATTTTTTTATTTTTTTTTTGGTGGGGGAGTGGATCTTGGGTGGGAGTTCCCACACTTTTTTCCCCAGGACTTGACCCCTGCTTAAAGGGGTTGTGAAGGTAAAAAAAATGTTCCCCTAAAGAGCTTCCTTTACCTTAGTGCAGTCCTCCTTCACTTACCTCATCCTTCCATTTTGCTTTTAAATGTCCTTATTTCTTCTGAGAAATCCTCACTTCCTGTTCTTCTGTCTGTAACTCCACACAGCAATGTAAGGCTTTCTCCCTGGTGTGGAGTGTCGTGCTCGCCCCCTCCCTTGGACTACCGGAGAGTCAGGACGCCCACTAACACACAGCTCTTTTCTCTATCTGCAACGAAGAGAGCATCCTGACTCCTGTAGACCAAGCGAGGGGCGAGCACGACACTCCCCACCAGGGAGAAAGCCTCGCATTACTGTGTGGAGTTACAGACAGAAGAACAGGAAGTGAGGATTTCTCAGAAGAAATAAGGACATTTAAAAGCAAAATAGAATAATGAGGTAAGTGAAGGAGGACGGCACTAAGGTAAAGGAAGCTATTTAGGGGAAAAAATTGTACCTTTACAATCCCTTTAACTGATGTCCTTTCCCTCCTAGTGCCCCCTAAAGCCCTGTACACATGATCGGTATTCTCGACGGGTCAAGGTCCGTCAGAAATCCCGACGGGAAAATTCGAGAACCTGCTCTCCTGTACACACGAGTGGGTTTTCTGACGGGAAAACTCAGATGGAGCATACACACGGCCGGATTTCCGGGAAAACCCACTAGTATGTAAGGGAGAGCAGGTTCTCGATTTTCCCGTCTGGATTTCTGACGGACCTTGACCCGTTGAGAATACCGATCGTGTGTACAGGGCTTTAGGGGGCACTAGGAGGGAAGGGACATCAGTTAAAGGGGTTGGTTTTCTTGTACACACGGCCGGCTTTTCCAGCAGGAAAAAAGTCCACCGGGAATCCCGGCGAAAAAAAAGAGAGCAGTTTTTGGGCAGTTTTCTCATTGGAAAAACTGCGAGGAGCATACACACGGCCGGGATTCCGGGCCAAAAACTTACCTCGTAGTTTTCCCGTCGGGAAACCCGCTCGTGTGTACGGGGCATCAGTCTTATACAGTAAAACCTTGGTTTGAGAGTAACTTGGTTTGAGAGCGTTTTGCAAGACAATCAACATTTTTTTATAAATTCTGCATTGATATACAAGCGATGTCTTGATATAAGAGTAGCATCATGTCACAGCTGGGTATACAAGAGAAGAGAGGTGCCTCTAAGTGTAGCAATATGGTTACATTTAATGAAGGTACAACATTTAGCAACACATTGCTACACTTAGAGTCGCCTCTCTTCTCTTTTATACTCTGGAGCTCCTCATGGATTTCTGCTTCCAATCCCCTTGTGGAGGCTTTCATGTGTGGACGGACATTTTATGGTTACACAACCAATCACATTGCTATAAACTTTTTTTGAAGGACTTATGACGAAATGGTTGTGGAAGAAATCGATCGAGTTTCCATTATTTCTTATGGGGAAATTCGCTTTGATATACAAGTGCCTTGGATTACAAGCATATTTCTGGAATGAATTATGCTCGCAATCCAAGGTTTTACTGTATTGCCCTGTATTGATAGAAAATGGAGTGCCAATCATGTTTACAGAGCAAGGTTTCAAGACACTATTGAGCAAAGGACGAATCCCTTGAAGTAGCATATTAATGCATTGGAATGAATGGCGCCTCCAACATGTTTCACTCCACCCCTCAGAGCTTAATCATCTCCCCATAATTAAGCTCTGAGGGGTGGGGCGAAACACATTGGGGGCGTGGCCTAGCGGGAGCCCAGGCCATTTATTCCAATAGCAGTAGGTCTGCATTGATGTGCAGCTTTAAGGGATCCATCCTTTGCTCAATAGTTGTTTGGAGCCAAGACAAGCTCCTTTCCTGGCCTGCACTCACAGTGGTGGACACAGGATTGCTTTCCCTTGTAGCCTTTTCCATTACTGGTTGCAAGAGTAGTTGCTCCAAAGCTTAGTAAATGTGCAGAAGCTCCGCTGACTTCCATCCTCCAATCACGTGCAAGCAAAAATGCTGTTTTTTTTATTTTCCTTGCACGTGATTGGGTATTCTTTGCAAAGTGAAATGTTACCTCATTTTCTAAGCTCTGGAGCAACTGCACCTGCAGAGTGCAACTTCACTTTGTATAGTGTACAGCCTAATTGCCTTGAGTATATCAACCTCTGGGTCCACCCCCATTATCTTCAGTCTTGGTGCACTCCAGGTCAATCACAACCATAGGCGTGCGCACAGGGTGCCCAGGCACACCCTAATCATTCTGGGCAGCATATATTCCCCCTACTGCCCTAGCTTTTCCCCCTTCCTCCTGACCCGCTGCTGGCTTCCCTCCTCTCCTCTCCCAGCGACTGTTGCTGCGGGGATGTTTTAGGGTGAATGGGGGAAGGGGTCGGTAAACATGTTATTTACTGACCACTTCACTTTTTGAATGAACAGTGAGCAATCGGTAGTGTGTGTTTGAGCTTTGGTGTGCACACCCTAATGCAATAGGCTGCGCACACCTATGATCACAACATCTACTTTTTCAAAAGAGCAAGGAATCGGGGGGGGGGGGTATGTAGTAGAGCCTGCCCCTCTGTACCTGGGCTGGGCCCAACAAGTTCAACAGGGAATCCAGCAGCAGAGAAGGGACTTTTTAAACACCTTTGGGTGCATGCACAGTGATGCCACACTTTGTAGCTCCCAGTGGTTTAAATAAAAGTTCCCCAGACCCCATCAGTTGAGCAGCAGGGGCCAGAGACAGACAGGGGAATATTATGTGAGCAATGGATTCATTTTCTGTGCCATGGCTTCTGACCATTCAATTTCTATATGTCAGGCAAGCCCTGATAGGTAGGCTGTATGGAACACCACAACTTCTAATGGCAACCCTGCTTACCTTTCCTCGGATCTTTGCTGTGCAGTTCACCATTCTCCAAATCTACCAGTCAGGCCTCGTACACACGATCGAATTTGTCCGCTGAAAACGGTCCGATGGACCGTTTCAGCAGACATCTCCGATCGTGTGTATGGGCTAGCGGACAGATTTGTCCACCCGACAGATTTCAAAGCATGCTTTGAAATCTATCCGGTGGGAATCCGTCCGCCCGACATGTCTGCTGGTTAGTACACTTAACAGCAGACATGTTGTCCCGCTCCGCCGCCGAATGGATTTGGCGCATGCGCGGAAGTGTTTTACTTCCTGGTGCGGTGACGTGGCGGCGTCAACGTCACCGCCACGTCACCGACACGTCAGCGCGCTCTCTGCTGGCGGGGATTTTGGTTTGCTCGTGTGTACACGCGAGCAAACCAAAATCCCAGCAGACAGATTTGTTCAAATCTGTCGGACGGACAGATTTGAACAAATCTGTCCGCTCGTGTGTATGGGGCCTCAGGCAGCTTCATCTTCTGTGCAAGCATGGAAACATCTCTACCCAACCCTATGGAAAGACTATCTCTAATAAGTATTTTATTTGTGGATTGCCATAGGAACAAATTGGATTTCATTCATTGCTGTCCAGAACAAGAAGCTGCTAGGCCTTGACTTTCCAATTCCCAGTAGCCCATATAGATAAAATCTGGCAGTAGCATGGACAAGTGTGTGTGTGTGTGTGTGTGTATGCAGGTTCTGGGGAAGGTAGAGGGGGTCAGTTAAAGAAAAACCGCACAGAAATATATTTATTCTTTAAAAATTACAAAAAATATTAAACACACCAAATAATAAATATGAACCATTGCCCATTTTTTTCTGTAAATAATGAAGTCTAAAACATTGTATATTTTCCCTAGGTCCTCTGCTAGGAATTGCTTCAAACAATGATGCTGGGTTCACAGTAGGTGCGATTTCTTTTCTGGTAGTCAACCTCTTCATGATTGCCTTTGGTGAGTATTACAATAATATAGTTCAAATTATTTTTCTTTAACAAAGAAATTATATTTCTAAGAGAAAGGTAGAGAAGGCACTCAAGGGACTTACAACTGAGAATCCAAGAGAGCCTGGGTGTAATAAAAGAAATGTATTGTCCTCTTCATTCTCCTTTGAGAAATCAAAGAGTAAGAACTTAGAGGACTTTCAACTGAGAATCCAAGAGAAAATGGCAGAGATAGAGATTTTCTCAGGTTATCAAAATGTGGGCAAAGTCAATACCTGAGCACAGTTGGCCTGTGTGACTGGAGGGGACCGTGGAACCCAGAATCCCTTGGAAAGGTTGGGAAACCCTTATTTCAGCTCCCCATGCACCTCTTATGGCTAAAAATAAGAAAATATGTGTTGGATTACTTAAAATGGGACAGTAATATGTATCCACAATATCTATATATAAAGACTATTCTTGGTGTATTTGATTCTGAACTCAACATGTTAATTGAGAGAGCTGATCACATTGGCCTCTGTACAATGTAGGAGACAGGCCGACTCCTACTGGAGCTCCTGCTATAGTGAAAAGGTGTCCTGTGTTTATACTTATGATAATGTATAATCTACTGTGTGAAGCTCGGTGACAACAAGTCTGACCTGTAGTGAAATCCTGATTAATCACAATGTCACATCGGCTGCTTTAAGGGATTAGTTAATTAGCTCATGTTATTTAGGTTTCTGGTTACAGGTGTATTGTTAGAGTAATATGAGCAGGAGGGGGGAACCTCCTCTTCAACTGTATATAAGACTTGTATTCTTGTTCTAATAAATAGTTCCTGTTCAGCAATCAAACGAGTATTGTCTTGTTTGTTGTTGATAGCGGTTGGAATATCTTATATCTATATTCAGACGAAGGAGCGGTACATGGCGAAAGCACTCAAGCGGAGTGTGGGACATTTCGTTACAGCCTGTATTCGACAGCTCAACCCAAAAACAGTGATCCCCTCAAAGTAGACATTCACCCGAGCTGCTGAATAAAGGCCAATTGGGGTCAAGTAAAAACGTTGTCTGCATTTTGATAACCTGTGAAAATCTCTATCTTAATAAGATTCCATTATCTCTTGAATTCTCTGTTGAAAGTCCTTTGAGTTACCAGTCTCTTGGAGACTCTTGGATTTTGCAATGGAGAATGGCGTAAACAATAAGTTTTCTTTATTACCCCAATGCTTCAGTGAGTCACAGCCTGCCTTCATCATGGCCACCATAAAGGTGACTCTCCGAAACATTTGCATAATAAAGTAACTTTTTATTTGTTGTGTCTTCCTCATCCTCCATTGGAGGTCCTTTAAGCATTTACTCTACGTTTGATGAGTATGTTGATGTTGTTATGTATTGTATTATATTACGATATACAGTCTATAATGATATATTTTCACCCTGGATACCCAAACATGTGCAAGGGATTTTTTTTGTCTTAAAACTGTTCTTTTGTTTGCACACAAATGATTAAACAAAACTCAGTTTTTAAAATAATGTTTTTAATTTTTTCTTTTTATGAGAATTGTTCTCTCCAATTTTACAATTAAGACAAATACCTTCAGCCCTCCCACTTCAGCCCCTTATAATAGCCTAAGCTGAATCCCTTCCCAATTACCTTAGTTACCTCCTATAATGGTGGCCGCCTCCTGCATTGTTTTACTTTTCGGCCAGAAAGATCTAGTGTGGCTTTGCCCAACAGTATAGGTACAACCCATTCTAGTCTATGGGATCTTATTATCTTAGGGGGCTGGGAGCTTTTTACCTAAAAGTGAAGATGTCCTTTAAATAAAGATTTCTTTCTGTTTGTACATCAATGCACTTAAAAAGAAATACAGGGGGAGCTGTCACTGGCGTGGCTTTGTTTATTAACAAAACCATGTGATCAGTGCTGACATTGGAGACAAAGTCATGTGATATTATTTTTTTGTCAAGAAATTCTTTAAATGGCAAAAATTAAAGGCTAGTTTGATAAAAAAAAAAAAAAACTAAATTGGTAAATTGTGGACAAAATTATTTTCATTGAAATCTCTCATCCCTAATAATAAGTAGAGCCAAAACTTTGACTTTCTAGTTTTACAAGATGTCCATTTCTGAATTGATAATTGAGCATTTCTAGAATCTGTTTCCATGACATCAATATGAAGGTTTTATTGGGTTTGTTTTTTATCTAGCCGCTCATGCCAACACTGTCCTACTACTTGTCAGTGTGATGATGGAGGCCGTGATAGTGAGTTTTCTGCTCTTCACGTTGGAGAAGCTTCCTCTTCAGTATGAAGGTAGGTGCTAAGTACTTGTAATGGAATGTCGGGTTATTGTATAGAAGGGATATGATATACGAGGGTAGTCTGAAAATTTCACGGCTCGACACAGAAGGACTGACCACACAGACATGAAACTTCATCACAAGCCACTCTTCCAGAGGTTCAGCATTAAAAAATGGCACATGCACACTATATGGTTTTCATGTGCTCTTTGAAAACAGTTGGTACAAACCCTCCCCTCCCCCTCCCCCTGCAGTCAACCTAAAAATGGAGAAAGTGGAAGAAGAAGGCTCAAAGTGTTCCTTCAGCATGCAAAGGGATGACAAAAGTCTTCCGTACTGCTGATTCACACTCTCAGAATCCCAGAATACTTCACCCACTGATGAAACACTCTAAAGCCTCGTACACACAACTGAGAATCTCTTTAGGAAGAACCCGTCGTTTTTCCTGATGAGATTCTTGGCAAGAAACTCTTGCCACCAGAGTGTACAGACTTCCGTTTCAAAAGAACCATGGTTCTCTTGAAAGGAAAGAACGCGGTGACATCATCGCGTACGACGAGAATGCGCTCGTCACATTCAATGCCGTCGCCGCCATCTTGCTTCACCCTACCTATGCCGTGGAAGCTACCATCAAAGTCATTTAGAGCATGCGCAGGTTTCCAAGGCGACAGGTAAGTATACACACTCTCGGGTTTCTCGTCTGGCAACAGACAAGAATCCCGACGAGAAAAAAGAGCAGGTTCTCTTTTTTTCTCGTCGAGATTCTGGCCAGATTTCCAGATGAGAAACCTGAATGCTTCGTACACACGAACCGGAATCTCTGCAAGAAGCAGTTTTCTTGCTGTTTTTTGCCAAGAAACCTGGTCGTGTGTACGAGGCCTAAGGCTTCTTCCATTTTCTCAATTTTCAACTTGACTATGGGGGGTGCCAACTGTTTGCAAAGAGCGCATAAAAAACATATAGCATTCAGGTACCATTTTGCTGAACCTCTGGCAGAGTGACTTAGTGCAGTGATAAAGTATTATGTCTGTGTGGTCACCCCTTCCAAGTTGGGCCTTGAACATTTCAGACTACTCTTGTAGTATGGATATTAGGATCTTTTTTTGGTAAGATGACCCTCAACTGCATTTAACAATGATCCTTCGAATAGCTTACTATTTTAACCGTGTTTAGGTTCTTTTAAAGTTAAATGACTTGTTGCATTATTTTATTTCATTGGATAACCTGAAAGCATTTTGTTGACCATTGTTGATCATTGACCATTGTTGATCATTGACCACTGTTGATCATTGACCATTTTCGATTATTATTGACCAATATTGACCATTGTTGACCATTGTTGATCATTGACCATTGTTGATCATGCTGGTCATTACCCCTTCCCATCCTACCCCAGCGCCCCTTTAACAGGTTCTTGTGGCACGTGGGTGTTAAAGTCTACCTTCACGTTATGTAGAAGGCAAAGGTTAAGGATGCAAGCACTCAGGATAGCTCTGTTCTCTTCTATAAGCTTTATACATTTCTGAAAAATGGTTCAGAAAACCACATATTTAATAATACAATATTTAGGCCAATAAAATGTATCCCTTAAAAGCCAAACACTTTCTGCAACAGCACAGCATAGTAATTTATCCAAAGCGAACTCAAGAGCTAAATATAGAGATGAAATACATATTATGGAGCTGTTTTACTTACCAAAGAATTATAATTTCTTTCTACCAATCCTAAGACTTACACTCAGGGATGGACTGGCCATTGGGACTACAGGGAGTTTCCCGGTGGGCCAATGGCTCAGTGGGCCGGCTTCAGTGACAGCAGACTGCCGCTTCCTCCACTCCTCTGTCTCTCCCTTCCCGCATCGCTCACCTCCTCTCCCTTCCTGCAGCACTCACCTGGGGGGAACAGAGAAGCAGGGGGAGGACCAGAGGAGTAGGGGGGGGACGGAGGAGCTTTGGGGGAGGGGACAGACAGCTGACTCAACAGCTATGGCCTGGGAGTTTCTCGCTTCTGCCTAATCTTGTCCCATAAGGGGGGGGCACTGAACTGATTCTTTGCCCCGGGTGAAATAATGTCTAGCTTCCCCACTGGTACTGCCTATAAGAGTACCAGTACCAGCCGTTGTACTCTAAAGTAGAACGGCTAGTGGCTAGTGAAGGGGGGGAGGGGGCTTGAGTGGCCGGGGGGGGGGTGCAGGAGTTGTCCGGCCGCCATGGGAGAGACCTGTCAAATTGGGCCAGTCTGGATGAAGTCCAGGGCCAAATTTTTTTGTCCCAGTCCAGCCCTGCTTACACTGCTCTGCTACACAGCCCAGTTCTGTCTGAAAACTGATTTATATATTTTTTTATTTGTATTTCTGTTCATCCAGAGAAGGCATATTTTTATATGTTTTAGTTAGTCGTTAAAAAAAAAAGACATGTTCGTGCACTTGTATTTATTCCTGACTAACATGGTAAATATCCTTTTTTGTGTGTCAATCAAGCCCTGAGCTTTACACAGCTCTGACACGAAGCACAGCCGACATCACTTACAGTAAAGTTTACAGTAGTGTCCTCTCTCCACTAAGCCTGCTGATTGTTCTTCTGCTGCTCTTTTATTGTCCAATCTCTTTGCTCTGCCCTGACTTCTTATAGCCTGAATTCTGCTGTACAGGAGATCGCAAAAAATGCTTTAAGATACACTACAATTACAATACTATAACAAATAACAATTACAATACTATAAAAAAATAACAATTACAATATTAAAAAAAGCACAGATAAAGCTCTGCATACCAAATACTTAAAATCTGATTCCTGTCCTAATTCAATATTTTTTTAATTTATATTAGGTAACGTATTAAAAACAATTTTTTAAATAATTATTAAAAACTATTTTAAATAATTAAAAACTATTTTACTTGTCAGTAATTCTGTATTTGTATAAAACAAAGCTGCTATATTTCTAGCTATTCCTATACATTGTAAAAAATGGCATCTATATAGATCAGGCCTGTCGCCTAAGGCTTTCTTTCAGTAGTTTCTTCTATATTTATCTATATTCATGATCCTGTTCATGTTCCCATCTCTCTAGTAACCGTGCTCGCCATATTTAGCATCATCTGTATTTATGGCCTTTTGGCTTCTCTGGCAAACTGCTTGTTCAACAAAGAGCTCATTCCAATGGGACCCGCAGCATTCAAGGTAATGTAAAAACATAATAATATGCATTTTCAATTAGAAATAGGGATGAGCAGAGTGATTTGGGCAAATATTGATTTTGTCATCTAATTACAGATTTTTCTGTTGGTAAAAAAACCTTGCATTGCAGTGCATTGAGCTACTTAGGTGAAAAAAAAAAAAAATGTTTTCTTTATTTCTCCCCCTTTTTTTAATGAACTTGATTATTATTTATTTACTGTTGCTTCAGAATTTTTATTATATTATATATTATTATTTTTGTGAAACCACTATTTTTTTGCGGTTAACCACTTGTATGCCAACCTGTAATACCCCTTCATTAACAGGCCATTTTTCAGTTTTCAGGACTGTGATACTTTTACTAACACTTCATTTTATATAATGTTTTTGAGACAGATAGAGCTTTCTTTTGGTGGTATTTAATATCTGCTGGGTTTTTCAAATTTTTATTATAAAAAAGACCATACATTTAAAAAAAAAGCCTGTCTCCATTACTTACTGTTAAAATAAAAATGCCAGAATAGTACGAAAAATCCCCCAAAATTACCCTTTTTTGAAAAAAGAAATGACTTAAATGGAAATTAAGGTAAATAAATTCTCTAATTTTGTCTTTCAGAAAGAACCAGAGAAGAAGGAGGAAGCTTCCAGTTCATGCCTCCTGCCAAATTCTCATCGTACAAGTGGTTTGAGAACAATAGCGAATATATTAGAGGATGGAGGAGTGTGTGGGATTCCAACAGACACGGTCTATGCGCTGGCGGCCTCTTGCAAACACCCAGAAGCCATTAGTAGGATTTACTCGATCAAAGTAAAAAAAACATTTTTCATTAATTAGTTTTGTGGACTATAGAAGTAACTAAATGATCAAGCAGAGTGCATACGAGTAGATGACAACGTTGATTTGCCTGTGTCTTACATGATATCATGAGTTTAGGTACTGATGTTGGATAAGAAGACCCGATCCCAAAGAAGTTCAGTAGGGTTGAGGTCGATTGAGGTTGATTTGCCTGTGTCTTACATGATATCATATAAACAGTTAAAATATAACTAAAGGCAGAACTTTGTTTTAAGTTTTGGATAGAGTGGAGAGGATTAGAACCCCTTTCAGGTTTTTATTTCTATGTGTCCCTGTTAGGGAGATTCACCTGTCTCGTATTGTCCCGGTGACCATTATGATTGAGTGTGACCGTAAAATAAAATTTGAGTTGTAACAAAAATAGGAATAGGTGGGAAACTTTGTAAAGGGGACATTTGTTCTGGTGACATCAGAGATTTCCTACAATTGTATGGGATTTCCTCTCACTTCCTGTTGTTTCTATGGGACAGGAAGTGAAGGGAAATCTCCTCAATGGGACAGAGATGGTAAAAAAAAACAACAGACAGGAGTTATAACCCTCCCTTACTTTATCCATTTAATAAACCAACAAACTGGCTTTGTGATTTGATGTCTGACAAACTACACTGACAATGGCTGGATTTACTAGGTTAATGTATTTAAAAAAAAACATGTTCAGAACCGCATATTGCTCCAATACTAATATATTTGGGATTAAAGGTGTTGTAAAGGTTTAATTTTTATTTATTTTTTAAATAACAAACATACCACACTTACCTCCACTGTGCAGTTCGTTTTGCAAAGAGTGGCCCCCGATCCTCATCTTCTGGGGTCCCTCAACGGCTGTCTCGCTCCTCCCCACAATAGCTAACCCCCGTTCTGGCAAATGCTCTCCTAAGGGGGTTAGCTTGTGGGTGCGCTCTTATGAGTCGGTGGCCATAGCTGCTTGAGTGTATCACTAGGCTCTGTCCCCCGGCTCGCTGCTTTATTGATTTGATTGACAGCAGCGGGAGCCAATGGCTGTGTTGCTATCAATCATTGTTGGAGGGGATGTGATGCCCTGTGTACCTTTGCACATCTGTGGTGGGAATGCACAAAGATTTAACCTTACTGCGAGAGAAATTTAGAAGCGACTTACCAAATTACAAGAGAATGGATTCAGAAGGGCCCCTGGGAATGTTTGTTTCACCCTACGAGGAAAGCGGTCCCCCAATATAAGAACACCCTAGCCCTATTTCTTTTAAATGCAGCTAAAAGTTTGATTCAGAGTCTATGGAGAACCCAAGAAGGGCTAAGCATGAAAGAGTGGGTAGTAAGGGTTGAAATGGTAAGAGCTATAGAGGAAACAATTCATACAGTAGAGGACTCGCTGGAGATATATCAGAATATTCGGGGAAAATGGACGTTTAGTTTAAAGTTGGAGGAATTTGATGGAGGTTTATGGAATTAGGGGGAAGGAGAGGAGTTCAGTAGGGTTGAGGTCAGGTACTGATGTTGGATAAGAAGACCTGATTACAAAGGTGATCAGTAGGGTTGAGTTCAGGTACTGATTTTGGATGAGAAGACCTGATCCCAGAGGTGTTCTGTAGGGTTGAGGTCAGGTACGGAATATTGGATGAGGGGATCTGATCCCATAGGAGTTCAGTAAGGTTGAGGTCAGGTACCGAATGTTGGATGAGAACACCTGACCCCAAAGGAGTTCAGTAGAGTTGAGGTCAGGTACTGAAGTTGGATGAGAAGACCTGACCCCAAAGGTGTTCAGTAGGGTTGAGGTCAGGTACTGAATGTTGGATGAGAACACCTGACCCCAAAGGAGTTCAGTAGGGTTGAGGTCAGATACTGAAGTTGGATGAGAAGACCTAATCCCAGAGGTGTTCTGTAGGGTTAAGGTCAGGTACCGAATATTGGATGAGGGGACCTAATCCCATAGGAGTTCAGTAAGGTTGAGGTCAGGTACTGAATGTTGGATGAGAACACCTGACCCCAAAGGAGTTCAGTAGAGTTGAGGACAGGTACTGAAGTTGGATGAGAAGACCTAATCCTAGAGGTGTTCTGTAGGGTTGAGGTCAGGTACCGAATATTGGATGAGAACACCTGGGACCTGATCCTGAAGTTGGATGAGAAGACCTAATCCCAGAGGTGTTCTGTATAGGAGTTCAGTAAGGTTGGGGGACCTCAGGTTCAGTAAGGTTGAGGTCAGGTACTGAATGTTGGATGAGAACACACCTGACCCCAAAGGAGTGACCTGAAGTTGGATGAGAAGACCAAAGGAGTTCAGTAGAGTTGAGGTCAGGTACTTAATTTGGATGTGAAGACCTGACCCCAAAGGAGTTCAGTAGGGTTGAGGTCAGGTACTGAATTTGGATGAGAAGACCTGATCCCAGAGGTGTTCTGTTGGGTTGAGGTCAGGTACCGAACATTGGATGAGAGGACTTGATCCCAAATGTATTTAGTAGGGATGAGGTCAAGGGTCTTCACCAAAATGTTACCACAAGATTGGAAGCAGGCCGTTATCTTAAATGTCTGTGTAATTTGTAGTATTAACAGTACTGTTTTGAAGTCCATCATCTGGGGGCTGTCCACATAGGTTTAGCCATATAGTGTAGATTAGTGTTGCTCACGAATATTCGCATTGCGAATATTCGCTACGAATATTGCATATTCGAGTATTCGCGAATATCTCGAATATCGCGGCGAATATTCGCTATTTCGAATATTCGTATTTTTCAAATTTCGCAATAAATTTCGCAAAAAATTCGCAATCAATTTCGCATTCGCGAATTTCGCAATGGCGAAATTTCGCAATAGCGAAATTTCGCAATTTTTTTTTTTTTTTTATAAAATATCACGAATATTCGATATTTACGTGAAATTTTGCTTTTTTTTTTATAAAATATACCGAATATTCGTAAATATCGAATATTCGTGATATTTTATATAAAAAATAAAAAATAAAAATCGCGAAATTTCGCATTAGCGAAAATTCGCATTGGCGAAAATTCGCAATTTTTTATTTTTTTTTTTAAATATCACGAATATTCGATATTAACGAATATTCGCGAATATTCTTCGAAATATTCGCGAAATATCGCGAAATCGAATATGGCGTATTCCGCTCATCACTAGTGTAGATATAGCATATAAAAGTGAGTCCATGTATTAGGACTGAGAATATTTGGGGCTTCCTTTACAGTTCATTTACTGATACGTTGGCTTATGTTACAGGAAAGACCCTCAGAAAAACCTATTTGCATCTGCATTTCTAACCTGGATCAGCTGAGGGTCATCAATCCCCCTTTCAGCCCACTTCTATGGAGATTCATGGACATGGTATACCCCGGAGGGATAAGCTGCATTGTAAAGAAAGGCGAATGGCTCAAAAGATTAGGTAAGTGATTTGCAATATTGTCACACAAGCCTGTCATCACATCAGTATAGTGCCTGGGGACATTTTGCTGCTAAGTGTGCCCAAGCTGAGTGGAAGCTGTTGTAACACCAGGGTTGGTTCACTAAAGGCAACTAAAGTTTACTTAGCGAAAGTGAATGACAGTAATTAACCTGTGTTCATGTTCAGTACGTGGGAAAATAACTTGATGGTGTCACGTACCTTACTGAGGCCAAGATGCTGAGAGTGGCTTCCCTTGCAACTAAGCACACTCAGGGCTGTCTTAATGAGAGGGCACTGCCCAGGGGCCCCAGCTGCATGGGAGGCCACTGCACTTTCCCCAAAGCAGCTGGTCCTTGAGCCCACACTGCTCTGAAATTGGGGGCCCCATGATGGCACTGAGAGTGATAGATACACAGGGGAGGCAGTCTGCCTCCTACCTACTTAATGTCTGTTTACCTGCACTGTCATCATTGTAGGGGCCCCAGAGCATTACTTTGCCCAGGGGCCCATGATGCTATTAAGATGGCCCTGAGTGCACTATACCCCTGGAAGTGGTTCAGAGGGTATAGGGCACAAAGAGGCACAACAAAGAGTCCTGGGCAGGGTCCTCTTCAATGTTGATTGGACCCGGGGCAATGGCACCCCCCATGCAATTCTGCTCTTCACCTGCTCTGAGACGCACAATAAATATCAGCTAGACTTAAAATCAGTTTACTGTATCAGATCAGGCAGTGATTGCGATTGGTTTCCAGAGGTTACAGCATATCATTACCACTTACTGGGTTGCTAGAGGTTACAGCACACATTACGGCTCACTGATTAGTTGCTAGAGGTTACAGCACATGCTTTCTTCTTGTTGATCAGTTGCTAGAGGTTACAGCACATCATCTCTTCTGCAGAAGGGCATGATATACATATGAATGCCACCTTTATTTACATATAATTGCCGCCGGCCTTGACTATTTACATATGAATGCTCCCGTTATTTACATATGACGGTTATTTCTGCAGGTGAGTCATCTGTACACAACAATAGGGCAGAGCTGGGCAGCATTAGTAGCAGCACTTCAGACTGAGGTATCAGGACACAACACAGGACTAAAACTAAAACTTCAAGGGACAAGGGAATTTAAACTGGGATAGTTGTCAAGTATGAAGCAGCTGCTTTGGGCCCCACAATAATGACAGGGCCCAGGGCAGCTTCCCCATTTGCCCTGTCTTACAGACGGCCCTGGTCCTGGGAGATCTGTGTAACTGTGGTTAGGCTTGACACCAGTTTGGGTAAGAAGCCTGGCTGAGGCGCTAACCTGGGAGATCAGGCAAGTGATAGTTGCAGAGGAGTCCATGGAAAGAGCCGGGGTCATACACAGGTAATCAGGTAATAGAAGCAGAGGCAAGTCTGTATTACTAGCCGGGGTCATACACCTTTTATAGGCCAGCAAAGAGTTTCACGTTATGCACGCCTTACCGCACCATTCTCTCACGCATGCGCGCAGAAAAAAATGCGGATAACGGCAATTCAGGCTTCTGATATTTCTCTGAAAGATTGGTTGCGTGAGGTGAACATAGATAGCTCTATCGTATTTACTAAGCTCAGTGAATAGCAGTGGCGGCCTGTCCATTAGGAGTACCCGGGCTCCACCACATCTCTCCACGCCACCCCCTCTATGCAATAGATAGATTCAGGCATAGCATGAATCTATCCACAACCGTCACGGCCACCCCTATTCATGCGTTCACCCCCTTTCAGGGCTGCCAGAGGTTCTAATAGGCTTCAAAATAGGGTTGGCTAAGGTCGCAGAGAATGCGCCCGGAACCCCACGAAGGTGTGCTACAAAAAAACTTTTTGTATGACTTTTGACTAATTTGGGAAGAGTCAACTTCTTATCGTGGGCCTTTTCTTTTCCGGGAGTGTGCAATTATTCTTCTTCTCCACCCCCCCCCCCCCCCCTCTTACCATCTTATGTAATCTTAAAAAGACACTAAAGTTTAATTTTATTTTTATTTTTAAATAACAAACATGTCATACTTACCTCCACTGTGCAGTTTTTTTGCAGAGTGGCACCCGATCGTCCTCTTCTGGGGTCCCACGACGGTTGTCTCGGCTCCTCCTTGCAAGAACTAACCCCCTCTGGGAAGCTCTCTCCCGAGGGGTTAAATTTGTGGATGGGCTCCCATGTTATACACTCGGCATGCATAGCTGCCGAGTGTATGACTTGGCCCCGCCCCCGGCACGCTGCGTCACTGGATTTGATTGACAGCAATGGCTGCGCTGCTATCAATCTATCCAATGAAGATCCGTTCAGACATTGAGAGAACGACGCAGGATCGCACCCACGGTGATTCGGGGCTCAGGGAAGTAAAATGGGCCAGTGAGTGCAAGGTGTTTTTTCACCTTAATAGGATGGTGAAAAAACACAAAGCTTTGCAACCCCTTTAACCCTTTGGTGCTGGCTGCATGCAAATATGCAACGTCTCGGTGGGTGGGCTTTGGTGTCGCATATTTGCATGAATTGGGGTAAATGCAGCTGTGCTGATAGCGCCCGCCCTGCGTGCTCCCGGCACAGTTACCGGCGACTAACGAAAAGCTTACAATCACTACTTGCAATCTGGAGCTTTCCGATCATAAACCCACCCATTTCAAATCGCCTAAAGTTCCATTCTTTTTGTTTGATTGTATTCTTGATATCTTAAAAAAAAAAATGCACATAATACGCTCATAAACTGTTAAAGCAGCTTTGCAAGTGTCAGCGTCTTCCCACCTGAAACCAATTCCGATTCCCTCCTGGCCAAATGGTGTGGCTAATGACAGCTATTAGCACTTTGCAAATCTTCCTGCTCACAGTAGACAAATTTCACTTGTGATACAATAATGAGTCACGGTGTACAAGGTGAAAGCAAATTAGCTAACGATTATTCTAC
The DNA here is from genome assembly GCA_029574335.1 of Rana kukunoris. NCBI lineage: Eukaryota > Metazoa > Chordata > Amphibia > Anura > Ranidae > Rana > Rana kukunoris. The sequence continues at coordinate 256,683 of JAJQKJ010002157.1, forward strand.
GATACGTTAGTAAACCCGTCAACAGTAGCCGTTCTGTTTCTTTGTAATAAAACTTGAGATAGTTTGTGTTAATAATTAAACTACATTTCACGCTCTATTGAGTTTAATGGTAAAATGTTGACTAGCTTCCTTAAGGCCTGACATCATTTATGCCTGGGATTCTTACAGAAAGGAGCGCTAGACCAAAACTGGTTTAAAGAACTTAATATCATTTTCATTGCTGATAAAAAAATAAGTTATATAAAAACAGCCAAGGCGTTTCGGGGCCAATGCCACTTTCCCTTCACCAGGGGCTTAACACAGCATAGAATTTGGAATGGACTCTGTAACGGTCAGGGGTTAACACCATTTACGATACTCCATTCCACCAACCCACGACAGCTTATCCGACGCTCCACAATCCAGCAGACACGACCCATTCTATTCCCCAGAATAACGAGACACAAGCTCTGTTCTCTGGTTCCAAACAAATGAATACTTTAAGGGCGCGTACACACCATCGGACATATCCGATGAAAACGGTCCGCGGACCATTTCCATCGGATATGTCCGATCGGGAGTTTGATCCGATGGCGTGTACACACCATCGGATCAAATTCCCCGCCGCCGGACGGCGCGGTGACGTGGCGGTGATGTTGACGCCGCCGCATCACCGCCACGTCACCGCACCAGGAAGTAAAACACTTCCGCGCATGCGCCAAATCCATTCGGCGGCGGCGCGGCGGCGGTGGGGGACGACATGTCTGCTGGTAAGTGTACTAACCAGCAGACATGTCGGGCGGACAGATTCCCACCGGATAGATTTCAAAGCATGCTTTGAAATCTGTCGGGTGGAGAAATCTGTCCGCTAGCCCATACACACGAGCGGAGATGTCTGCTGAAACGGTCCATCGGACCGTTTTCAGCGGATATATCCCCTCGTGTGTACGCGGCCTAAAGGTAACTCAGCCTTGTTATATACAGTTAGAAACCAAGAGTGAACAATGACTCAACTCCACCCACAACATGACACAAGGAACTTCAATACACATTCAGATGAGCTAATACTAATCATTCCCCAGACATCCTAACCCTGCGACAAGCTGTTCTCACCTGATACACAATACACAGACGTCTGACCTTTAGAGAGTGCTCAGTCACATTCCACATCTTATCATCAATAGACTTCAGCCAGGTAGCTGGAGGTGATTTAACATCAATTAACATCTTTCAATTAACCTGTTGAGTTCAGAATTAACCACCTGTATTATTTCAAGATATTCTGCAATACATGAATTATCGTTATTGTCCCATCTCATGTAATCCGAGATATCAGTTCTCAGTCACCCTATGCCCCTATGGGACATAGGATGACCCTAGACTTAAGAGTCATTGGTGAAGCTGGCACAGGAGTACCCCGCTCCTTCAAAAGTCTCTGGGTCTCACGGGCCATACCGTTACAGACTCAATATCCATCAAAGATCTCATGGGTCTGTATTAGAACCCATACTGAATTGTACACATGAAGTAACACCTTGACAGTAGTTGTTGAGCAGCAATCGAACGGGGTCTAAGAACTAACTGGTATTGCCATGACCTTGTAGTAATACTTTCATGACCTGTCTGTCTCTTAACTGGTCTGTGTATCAGCCTTAGGGCTTGCACCCTCACATCTGCATGGTTAAGTAATCTTCCCTCAGCGTGGCTCTACCCTAGCCTCAACAGGAACCAATATTAAACACTGTGTTCTCCAAGCCTGCCTTGCCGTGCAATATTGTGTTTGGTTTCCTGTTTGCCGTGTGCTCTACGTTTGTCTCTGTTACCGATCTTGGCGTGTTCCCGACCATCCCCACTTGCTTGTGACCCTGACCTTTGGCACGTTCTCGATTATCCCTGCCTGTTTGTGACCCTTGACCCTTGGCTTGTTCACCTATAGCCTACCGTGAGCGTGAGCTTGGAGACCTCAGGGGCCGCAACCTAGATACAGCTGCAACAAAGTCCATCCTCACCACTAGAGGCTCTGATGAAAACCAGCTGGCTCTTAGACTCCACGCCCTGGGGAATCTCACGTTCTAGCTCCCTGTTGGATCCGTGTTGGCGCCCCAGTGCACCTGCCTTCCTGCACCATACAGGGATCCAACCGCAGCAGTCAGCCGTAGGGTCCATTATCATAGCAGTGCACTACTGACCCAATGTTGTGCATCTGTCACCTGGCCTTGGGTGACCTGACAGGTATTCACCAGAACTCCTGTTGGTGGAGATGGGTTTTTCTGCGTGTTAAAGGGGTTGTAAAGTTTTTTTTTTCTAAATAGGTTCCTTTAAACTAATGCATTGTTGGTTCACTTATCTTTTCCCTCCATTTCCCTTCTAAATGTTTTTTTTCTTTGTCTGAATTTCTCACTACCTGTTTCTCTTCATTAAGCTTGCCCTGTTCTGGCTGGGGGTTAGTAAGCATTCTTGCCCCCTCTCTTGGGACTACATCCCTGCGGGGAGATGCAGCGTCTTCCCGCAGGAATGTAGTCCCAAGGGAGGGGGCTGTAGTCCCAAGGAAGTGAGGAATCATCCCACCCAGAGATGAGCAAGCTGGGGTCCAGTAGCAGGTATAGCAGGTAGGGATCGAGCAGGAGCATAGTCAGTAAAGAAGCCAAAGGTTGGTAACAAGTGGGATCAAATGGAAAAGTATTTGAGAAACAATCCAAGGTTCATAACAAATGGTTACAGGTTGGGATCAAGTAGAGGCGTAAACGGGGAACAAGCCAAGGTTGGTTATGAGTGATGGTGAAGATACAGAGGGCAGTAGAAGAGACAGGCACAATAGATTGTCTGGAGTAGAGCACAATAACCTGGCAAAAAAGGAAATGCAAAGGCTTGGTTTAAATAGGAAATTCATGGGTGGAGCAAGGAATTCAAGGTTCACGAGAACCAAGTGACAAGGCAAAATTGTCCTAAGAAATCAGTTAGGAAGCTATCCAGTGTTTCAGGTGGCTAAGCAAGAAGAGCCTCTGCCAGATAGAGCAAAGGTCTTGGGTTTGCGATCTCAGTCCTCATAGGAATCTCGGGTGGAGTCCATCCAAGGTCTATCCTATTTTGATTCCTGGTGAAGGCAGAGTGGTTGCCCCCCAAAAAAGTGGTTGCTGTTTTTGTAGGACCTTAAAATGATCTTGGACTCTTTTATCCGATTTTGACTACTTTCTCTATTTCTATGGTTTGGGTTGGTGCCTATCGGGGGGGGGGGGGGGGGGGGAGCCTTGATGTGCAGGAGCTGAATCGCTAAAGCTATTGAGCTTGTTTGAAGTTCTCTTTAATCACATACAAGTCTAAAAGTTCCCAATTCCTCTTTGAGTATGTTGTTCTGGACTGTTATCCTGTGTTGAGCCCTGATGAAAATGTGGTCGCCCCTCGAAATGCGTTGGTCATTTTTATATAACATATTTACCAATCTGACCACACTTGGAAGTCCAAACGTTCCTCTTTCAGTATGTTGTTTCAAGAATGCCATTTTTAGTCGATTAGATATACTCTAACTAGACTGTGCTTTGTAGGTGTGGGACCCGCGTATGAATATGTTGGGACCACGGACTCCATCATGATTAGAGTTCCTGACCATTCCGTTACAGCCCATCTTACCGATATGACGGGACCGTTGGCGATCACCTCTGCCAACCCCAGTGGAGAAAGCGACAGCACTCACCATGATCATGTCATATCGTAAGTAGCAGCTAAAGCATTTTATATGAGAATTTTTTATGATCAATGTAAACTCTAAATTAATCAAATTTTGCTGTGTCAATATACATATAAATAATAATTGCAATTTTTTTTAAACAGACGTTTAAGTGAAAAACTTGATGCAGTTCTGTGTGATGGTAATTCTAATGAGCTTGTGGGATCAACTGTAGTGATCTGTACCAAAATAGATGAAGGTAAATATTATAAATCGATAATTATAATTAGTTAGCAGTGCCAAGAAATAAAAATGAATGGATAAAAATAATTCTGGAGAATAACGCCAATATTCCAGTTCTTTGGTTCATGGGAGAAGCTCACCCATCAATTACAGTACATGCCTCATTGGGATATCACTAGTAACTAATACACATTAGTCAAATACATCAATCAGTACCCAAATACCTGTCCGGACTAGTCAAGTTCGTCAACCCAAACTCACTCATCCATGTCTATGGACTTCGCTTTGTGCACTGCTCCAAATCAGTTGGTGAAGGGGGGATTATGGTGTGGGGTTGTTTTTCAGGGGTTGGTCTTGGCCCCTTAGTTCCAGTGAAGGGAACTCTTAAAGGCGTTCGCATACCAAACCAAGACATTTTGAACAATGTTATGCTCCCAACCCCTTCCGGTTCCAACACCAGTGCACAAAGCAAGGTCCATAAAGACATGGACAAGTGAGTTTGGGGTGGAGGAACTTGACTGACTTGACTTCAACACGATAGAACACCTTTGTGATAAATTAGATTGGAGGCTGCGAGCCAGGTCTTCTTGTCCAACATTAGTGCCTGACCTCACAAATGCGCTTCTGGAAGAAGAGTAAAACATTCCCATAGACACACTCCTAAATCTTGTGGACGGCTTTCCCAGAAGAGTTGAAGCTGTTATGGCTGCAAAGGGTGGGCCAACTCTATATTGAACCCTACAGACTAAGACTGGGATGCCATTAAGGTTTATGTGCACGTAACCCTTATGGTATTTTTTACGATGTACCCCTCTTACTATTTGTTCCCCTTTCTTTCCCTTTTATCTCTCTCTATCCTAATTTTATGCTTCCCCCCCCCCCCCCCCCCCCCCCCATCCCTCGCTCTAGCAGTCTTTCTTCTTCTGTCTCTTATTTTTTCTCCCCCTATTTCTTTGTTCCTCCCCCTCTTTTTTCCTCTCCCTTCCATGTATTCTCTATTTGTATTCCTTTTGTTACTCCTTGGTGGGGGGGGGGGGGGGGATTAGTGGCATTGCTGGCACAGAGTTGGGATGAGTGGCAGTGCTGGGGGGGAGTTCTGATGAGCCAACTTAGTTGCTCTTGATCAAGGTTGTCTGCTAATCTGAGAACTGTAGTGGGGACTTTTAATGGCAACTTTAATCAAGGGTAGTGTTACTCACTGTGTCTCTGACTTTGTGGTGTCCCGTAACAGTGACACCTATGCCAAAATCAGGAGATAGGGACTACTTCACATTCCTCCCCAGTTAGCTGACCTCTGGTCTCTGCCCTCCCACCCATGCCGTGAATGGGCGGCTGCAAAGAGGCTGAGTGGGTGGCCATGGGCTCCAGGAACAGCCCAGGTGGGCTTCCTTAGGCTCCAGGGACAGCCCTGCTGGGCAGCCGCAAAAAGGCTGGGAGATCGGTGCGGGCTTCAGAAACAGCCCAGCATTCGGTGACCCCTGGCAAATCATTATTCGACCCCCCAAGGGGGTCCCGACCCCCAAGTTGAGAACCACTGCTTTAGAGGAAGATGTACTAAATTGTATGTCCATCAGAGGAAGACATACTCCATTGTATGTCCATCAGAGGAAGACATACTCCATTGTATGTCCATCAGAGGAAGACATACTCCATTGTATGTCCACTAGAGGAAGACATACTCCATTGTATGTCCACCAGAGGAAGACATACTCCATTGTATGTGCATCAGAGGAAGACGTACTCCATTGTATGTCCATCAGAGGAAGACGTACTCCATTGTATGTCCTTTAGAGGAAGGCGTACTTCATTGTATGTCCATCAGAGGAAGACGTACCTCATTGTATGTCCATCAGAGAAAGACGTACCTCATTGTATGTCCATCAGAGGAAGACGTACTCCATTGTATGTCCATCAGAGGAAGACGTACTCCATTGTATGTCCATCAGAGGAAGACGTACTCCATTGTATGTCAATCAGAGGAAGATGTACTCCATTGTATATCCATCAGAGCCAAGCACTATCCCACACACATCAGACTCATAACCACAAAGGCTAGAAAGCTAGAATATAGCACAGGGAATAAAGGCTTCTCATTTTTTTGGTAATAAAGCGATTTGATGCCAGGATATATTCTCTAACACGTGTCTGTCTCTTTCCAGGATCGATCACCATATTACGGGAAGGGTGTGTGCCAGCTGCTAAAATAATGCAGATCTTCGAAACTGCTAAAAACATGGAACACAGTGCGCTGTAGGAATAACAAATAGTCATAAAAAGGACACATGTTGATATGAAGTAAATGCCACAAGAAGAATGCGGGCGTTCTTAGTGCTAATTTATAACATTGTATTGTATTTTATTATATTTTGATGTACTTTATTGTATTTATTGATCAATGTGATGACACACGGGTGATATTGGCTTGTAAAACGGTTGCCTGTGCGCCCCTATGGAATCACTCCCTCTGTAGCCAGATGCAGCTAGATGTTCTTCTGTTGCTGACCCGAACGCTAGCAATGGGGGAGCGACATTTCACTGTCTACAGAGGACGCATTTCCATTGGCACAAACTGGCAACCTCTAATGCCACGTACACACAATCGGAAATTCCGCCAACTTTATTCAGAGAATGCGTAGGATTTGTCGGAATTTCGGACAAGAACTTTTCCCGTTGGAAAATTTGAGAACCTGCTCTCAAATTTTTCTTGGTGGAAATTCCGACAGAAAAAAAATCATGTTGGAGCCTACACACGGTCAGAATTTCTGACCAAAAGCTCACATCGGACTTCTATTGTTGGAATTTTCAATCATGTGTACGGGGCATTAGAGATCCTGCCACTGCTGATTTTGCCAAATTGTCAGCAACATCAGTTTTATTGTCAAGATTAAAAATATTGATGTAAATTGTGTTGTATTGCAGCTGCTTCCTACAGAAGAACCTTAGCTTCCTTAAATATAATGTTTGTTTTTTCCCCTCTTTGCACTAATTTTTATTGTTTTGCAATAAAGAGGTCTTAAATTGAATGACCAAGAGGGTCTTCCTAAATTATAATATTTATTAATAATAATAATAAAAAAAAATAATAATAATAATGTTAATATAAATAATAATAGTACTGTTATTAGTATGATCATTATGATTATTATTATTGCATTATAATAGTTATAATAATTAAAAACATGTATTTTATTTTCTATCTAATAACAATATGATTGTTATGATGATTATTATTATTATTATTATTATTCCAATCAGCCCAAACCATTCAATGATTACAATTAAAAGCCTTTAATTTTTTTCTGGTCGAACCAAAGAAGCTACAATACCAAACTTTGGCACTGAGCTAGGTGCATTTGGCGACACTCATTTTTTTGCGCAGTTTGTCATGCTTAAACCATGCAATGAAACACACAACTGCTACCCGCATTTAGAATGGCATTAAGAAATAATGGCACTGCCAACATGATGCATTTTTAGCGTATTTTCAGAAACACAGGCAGAAATGGTTCCCGGGAGGCCGAAAACTTACTCCCGGGCCTGGGAGGTCCAAAATGGTCCAGGGAGGCCAAAAAAGCACTCCTGGGAGACCGTATCACTCAGGTTTGGATACAGCCCTGGACATCTGAAACGTGCTGTAATGTGAAAATGGAGGCAGAACTATGGAAACGAAGGCTGTTAGTACAAAGTCTATCTGCCTGGATATCTAAAAAATATATTATAGTGTGGATTAGCGAGTTTGGGGTGGAGGAACTTGACTGGCCTGACTCGCAGTCTCCACTCTAATTCATCCCAAAGGTGTTCTATCGGGTTGAGGTCAGGTCAATCAATTTCCTTCGCCCCAAACTTGCTCATCCATGTCTTTATGGACCTTGCCTTGTGCACTGGTGAGCAGTCATGTTGGAACAGGAAGGAGGCTTCCCCAAACTCTTCCCACAAAATTGGGACCATGAAATTGTCCGAAATGTCTTGGTATGCCGACGCCTTAAGAGTTCCCTTCACTGGAACTAAGGAGGCAAGCCTAAAAAAACAACCCCACATCATAATCCCCCTCCACCAAACGATTTGGTCCAGTGCACAAAGCAAGGTCCATAAAGACATGGATGAGCGAGTTTGGGGTGGAGGAAATTGACTGGCCTGCTCAGAGTCCTGACCTCAACCCGATAGAACACCTTTGGGATGTATTAGAGCGGAGACTGCAAGCCAGACCTTCTCTACAACATCAGTGCCTGACCTCACAAATGCACTTCTGGAAGAATGGTCAAACATTCCTCATAGACACTCCTAAACTTTGTGGACAGCCTTCCGAGAAGAGTTGAGGCTGTTATAGCTGCAAAGGGGGGGCCAACTCAATATTAAACCCTACGGACTAAGACTGGGATGTCATTAAAATTTATGTGCGTGTAAAGACAGTTGTCCCAATATCTTTGGTAATATAGTGGATATTCTTCAAAGAAAGACGTACACCATAGTATATCCATTAAAGAAAGACGTACTCCATTGTATGTCCATCAGAGGAAAACGTACTCCATTGTATGTCCATCAGAGGAAGACGTACTCCATTGTATGTCCATCAGAGGAAGACGTACTCCATTGTATGTCCATCAGAGGAAGACGTACTCCATTGTATGTCCATCAGAGGAAGACGTACTCCATTGTATGTCCATCAGAGGAAGACGTACTCCATTGTATGTCCATCAGAGGAAGACGTACTCCATTGTATGTCCATCAGGGGAAGACGTACTCCATTGTATGTCCATCAGAGGAAGACGTACTCCATTGTATGTCCATCAGAGGAAGACGTACTCCATTGTATGTCAATCAGAGGAAAACATACTCCATTGTATGTCCATCAGAGGAAGACGTACTCCATTGTATGTCCATCAGAGGAAGACGTACTCCATTGTATGTCCATCAGGGAAGACGTACTCCATCAGAGGAAGACGTGTATGTCCATCAGAGGAAGACGTACTCCATTGTATGTCAATCAGAGGAAGACGTCTCCATTGTATGTCCATCAGAGGAGACGTACTCCATTGTACTCCATTGTATGTCAATCAGAGGAAGACGTACTCCATTGTATGTCAATCAGAGGAAAACATACTCCATTGTATGTCCATCAGAGGAAGACGTACTCCATTGTATGTCCATCAGAGGAAGACGTACTCCATTGTATGTCCATCAGGGGAAGACGTACTCCATTGTATGTCCATCAGAGGAAGACGTACTTCATTGTATGTCCATCAGAGGAAGACGTACTCCATTGTATGTCCATCAGAGGAAGACGTACTCCATTGTATGTCCATCAGGGGAAGACGTACTCCATTGTATGTCCATCAGAGGAAGACGTACTCCATTGTATGTCCATCAGAGGAAGACGTACTTCATTGTATGTCCATCAGAGGAAGACGTACTCATTGTATGTCATCAGAGGAAGACGTGTATGTCCATCGGAGGAAGACGTACTCTATTGTATGTCCATCAGGGGAAGACGTACTCCATTGTATGTCCATCGGAGGAAGACGTACTCCATTGTATGTCCATCAGAGGAAGACGTACTCCATTGTATGTCCATCAGAGGAAGACGTACTCCATTGTATGTCCATCAGAGGAAGACGTACTCCATTGTATGTCCATCAGAGGAAGACGTACTCCATTGTATGTCAATCAGAGGAAGACGTACTCCATTGTATGTCCATCAGAGGAAGACGTACTCCATTGTATGTCCATCAGAGGAAGACGTCTCCATTGTAGTCCATCAGAGGAGACGTACTCCATTGTATGTCCATCAGAGGAAGACGTACTCCATTGTATGTCCATCAGAGGAAGACGTACTCCATTGTATGTCAATCAGAGGAAGACGTACTCCATTGTATGTCTCAGAGGAAGACGTATTGTATGTCCATCAGAGGAAGACGTCTCCATTGTATGTCCATCAGGAAGACGTACTCCATTGTATGTCCATCAGAGGAAGACGTACTCCATTGTATTCCATCAGAGGAAGACGTATCCATTGTATGTCCATCAGGGGAACTCCATTGATGTCCATCAGAGGAAGACGTACTCCATTGTATGTCCATCGGAGGAAGACGTACTCTATTGTATGTCCATCAGAGGAAGACGTACTCCATTGTATGTCCATCGGAGGAAGACGTACTCCATTGTATGTCCATCAGGGGAAGACGTACTCCATTGTATGTCCATCAGAGGAAGACGTACTCCATTGTATGTCCATCAGAGGAAGACGTACTTCATTGTATGTCCATCAGAGGAAGACGTACCTCATTGTATGTCCATCAGAGGAAGACGTACTCCATTGTATGTCCAGAGGAAGACGTCTCCATTGGTCCATCAGGAAGACGTACTCCATTGTATGTCCATCAGGGAAGACGTACTCCATTGTATGTCCATCAGGGGAAGACGTACTCCATTGTATGTCCATCAGAGGAAGACGTACTCCATTGTATGTCCATCAGAGGAAGACGTACTCCATTGTATGTCAATCAGAGGAAAACTTACTCCATTGTATGTCCATCAGAGGAAGACGTACTCCATTGTATGTCCATCAGAGGAAGACGTACTCCATTGTATGTCCATCAGAGGAAGACGTCATTGAGTCCATCAGAGGAGACGTACTCCATTGTATGTCAATCAGAGGAAGACGTCTCCATTGAGTCCATCAGAGGAGACGTACTCCATTGTATGTCCATCGGAGGAAGACGTACTCCATTGTATGTCCATCAGAGGAAGACGTACTCCATTGTATGTCCATCAGAGGAAGACGTACTCCATTGTATGTCAATCAGAGGAAGACGTACTCCATTGTATGTCCATCAGAGGAAGACGTACTCCATTGTATGTCCATCGGAGGAAGACGTACTCCATTGTATGTCCATCGGAGGAAGACGTACTCCATTGTATGTCCATCGGAGGAAGACGTACTCCGTTGTGTGTCCATCAGGGGAAGACTAGAGGTGGTGGAGCTCTGTACTGGGGGGGGGGGGGTAGGAGAAGGGGGGTTTTGTGTACTGGGGGGTGAAAGAAGGTGGGAGCTCTGCATCCACGCAAAGAGGGGGGCAGTCTCCCATCTTTGACCTTGTCTTGGCCCTGAGAAGAAACACGGCAACCACTCAGATCAATTTAAAACTGACAAAGAGGGGGAAGGTGCACATGGATACACAAAACAGCGAGTCAAAATAAAAGCGGAAAACTGCAATATAATTTGCTCAGATATGCTTTATTACCAACAAATATTTTGTAAAAGTAAAACAATGTCATCATAGTGGAAGTAGAACATCGTAATAAAGTTCTACTCTACAACTGAGCGGAATAAATATTATTGAATTATTTTAATAGTGAAGGACGGTGGAGCACAAGAAGTAGCGGGGACAGGAAAGGGTCAAAACAAACAATAAACTTTCTTCTAACGGGAAATGGAGGTAAATGTTTGGCAAGAGCTTAAGGTGACTGTGATGATCACTGAGTGGATAAGTCATCTATTTGATATCTTGCAGATTAATTATTGAACGGCTGCTGTGAGCTGAAGTTTGCCATATGATTGCCATCACAAAACTCACCACCACGAGGGGACATTAGCATGGTCTTTGCCACATCCAACAATTTTTTCTTTGGTGGCATTATGATCAGCATCAGAATGTCCTTTCTCCAGCAAGCCTAAAACTTAGGCAAGCAAAGACTATCCCTTCCTGTAAACCCAATACTATCCCTCCCTATATCCCAAGAAGAACCCTCCCTGTAACCCCAATACTATCCCTCCCTATATCCCCAATAATAACCCTCCCAGTAACATCAATACTATCCCTCCCTATATCCTCAAGAATAACCCTTCCTGTAACCCCAATACTATCCCTCCCTATATCCCCAATACTAACCCTCCCTGTAACCCCAATACTATCCCTCCCTTTATCCCCAAGAATAACCCTTCCTGTAACCCCAATACTATCCCTCCCTATATCCCCAATACTAACCCTCCCTGTAACCCCAATACTATCCCTCCCTATATACCCAAGAATAACCCTCCCTGTAACCCCAATACTATCCCTCCCTATATCACCAAGAATAACCCTCCCTGTAACCCCAATACTATCCCTCCCTATATCCCCAAGAATAACCCTCCCTGTAACCCCAATACTATCCCTCCCTGTATCCCAATACTATCCCTCCCTGTAACCCCAATACTATCCCTCCCTATATCCCCAAGAATAACCCTCCCTGTAACCCCAATACTATCCCTCCCTATATCCCCAATACTAACCCTCCCTGTAACCCCAATACTATCCCTCCCTTTATCCCCAAGAATAACCCTTCCTGTAACCCCAATACTATCCCTCCCTATATCCCCAATACTAACCCTCCCTGTAACCCCAATACTATCCCTCCCTATATACCCAAGAATAACCCTCCCTGTAACCCCAATACTATCCCTCCCTATATCACCAAGAATAACCCTCCCTGTAACCCCAATACTATCCCTCCCTATATCCCCAAGAATAACCCTCCCTGTAACCCCAATACTATCCCTCCCTATATCCCCAAGAATAACCCTCCTTGTAACCCCAATACTATCCCTCTCTATATCCCCAAGAGTAACCCTCCCTGTAACCCCAATATTATCGCTCCCTATATCCCTAAGAATAAACCTCCCTATATCCCCAAAAGTAACCCTCCCTGTAACCCCAATATTATCCCTCCCTATATACCTAAGAATAACCCTCCCTATATCCCCAAGAGTAACCCTCCCTGTAACCCCAATACTATCCCTCCCTGTAACCCCAATACTAACCCTCCCTATATCCCCAAGAATAGCCCTCCCTGTAACCCCAATACTATCCCTCCCTATATCCCCAAGAATAACCCTCCCTGTAACCCCAATACTATCCCTTCCTATATCCTCAAGAATAACCCTCCCTGTAAGCCCAATACTATCCCTCCCTATATCCCCAAGAATAACCCTCCCTATATCCCCAAGAATAACCCTCCCTATATCCCCAATACTATCCTTCCCTATATCCCCAAGAATAACCCTCCCTGTAACCCCAGTTAGTAGTTGTCGGAAATTCCGAATGGTGTGTACGCGACATCAGAGAAGGAAAAAAGGGAGAATACATGGAAGGGAGAGGAAAAGAGGGGGAGGAACAAAGAAAAGGGGAACGAATAAGAGAACAAGAAAGAAGGCTAGAAAGAGGGATGGGAGGAAAAAAAACAAGAAATTAGGATAGAGAGAGATACAAGGGAAAAAAAGGAGAACAGAGAGTGATACATCCTAAAATGTACCATATGAGGTTTTAATACTGTACGAGTGGAAGGGACTCGGGGAGCGCTAAATGTCCCTGGGTTAGGGGTGCAAATGACTTGTTAGGGGTCCCCACAACTTGGGAAATTCTATCAAGGGGTCACGGGACTAGAGAGGTTGAGAACCACTGCTTTAGAGCCAAGAACTGCTGACATCCTTCCATACAGTGTGGGTTGTAAGGCATAGTGAGTGTAATGTAAGTTAGATTCATGGGCGCCAGACACTTCTTGAATGCAAGGGGATTTTATTTCTCTTTGGGAGAGAGGGTTGGGGCCAGGACACCCTTTGGTAGTTGCATTGTTAATTGGCAGACTCTGGGACTTCTACAGGTAGACAGCCATGCAGGGAAAGGCATCCAGCAACACACCACATCTACATGTGTAGGAATGCTGTCTCCTATGGCAACAGTCTTTAACAGTCTCTAACACAAGGTGTAACAGCTCTGTCACTTCCACTTTTGGGCTCCGGGGACTATTTTTGGCCTATTTTTGGTCTCCCATGCCCTGGAGTGCGATTTTGACCTCCTGGGACCATTTTTGGCCCTCCATGCCCGGAATTACGATTTTAGACTCCAGCGACCATTTTTGGCCTTTCAGGTCCGGGATTGCGATTTTTAACGCCATTTTTGGTCTTCGCTGCCTGGGAGTTTGATTTTAGGCCCAGGGAGCCATTTTTGGTCTCCCATTCCCGGGGATGCGATTTTAGGCTCCGGGGACCATTTTCGGCCTCCAATGCCCAGGAGTGGAATTTTGACCTCCGGGGACCATTTTTGGCCTCCGATGCCCGGGAGTTCGATTTTAGGCTCCGGGAGCCATTTTGGGCCTCCCAGGTCCGGGAGTGGGATTTTGACCTCCGGGGGGAACCATTTTCGGCCTCCCATGCCTGGGAGTAGAATTTTGACCTCCGGAGACCATTTCTGGCCTCCGGTGTCTGGGAGTTCAATTTTAGGCTCCGCGGGCCATTTTTGGCCTCCCATTCCCGGAAATGCGATGGGAGTGAGATTTGGCTCCAGGGACTTTTTTCCCTGGAGCCAAACGGTGAGTTTTCTGGCTGTGCTGGGAACTCAGCCTGTTCTCCTCCAATAATCAGACTTGACCAGACACCCCCTCCTCCCCAGCCATTCACTGGGAATACCAGTGTGCTGTTGTTTCTTCTCCTCCAGATCTCTGAGCTTATGCAGCTGAGAACAGGTGGTATGCAGGGCCGCCATCAGGCCGCCATCAGGGGGATACAGGCATTACACCTGTAAGGGGTAGGGCCCCAGGTGGCAACCCCCTCTTTTTAAAAAAAAAAATGTATTTCTGTCTTTTTTTTATGAATATATATAATATATATATAATTATTATTAAAGGGTCCAGAGGTTAATTTTTTTTATATTCGTTTTTTCCTTTTTCCTTCTTTTTTTATATAAATATATTTTTATTAAAGGGCTCAGAGGTCCCCAGGGCCCCATGTGTCAAACCCCCCTTTTTTTTATAAACGTTTATTTTTTTATTTTTGTTTATATTTTTTTAATTTATTTTTTTATTAAAGGGTCCAGAGGTCCCCAGGGCCCTGGAAGGCAACCCCCCCCCCCCTTTGTTTTTTTTATAAATGTTTTTATTTTATATATATATATATATATATATATATATATATATATATATATATATATATGTATATTTGTATTTCTTTTTTATTAAAGGGCCTAGAGGTCCCGGATGGAAACCCCCCTTTTTTTGTAATTTCTTTTTATAAAAAAAAAGTTTATTAAAGGGCCCAGAGGTCCTCAGGGGCCCCAGATATTAACCACCCTTTTAAAAAAAAAAATATATACATATATATATTTTTTTTGTTCTCTCTTTTTTCTTTTTATTAAGGGGCCCAGAGGTCCCGAGGGCCGCGGATGGCTACCCCTTTTTTTATATATATTTATCTTTATTTCTTTTTTTGTAAATGCCTCTCAATTCGCAGCAGCCCCCCCCCCCCCCCGCTTCTCAATTTCTCCAGGGGGCCCCATAATTCCTGATGGCGGCCCTGGTGGTATGTGATCACTTATAATAAGAATTTAAAAAAAGGGGGAAATGGTATTTATAATGTTTTTTATTTGTATGTAGAAACATTTTGCATTTCCTTTGTATTTTACACGCAATGGTTGTCTTAGGTGAGGCTTCACATAGCTATTTAAAGTCATAACCATAAAGAGTGACTGCAACGAATTTCCTGTCCCCGGGGGACTGATGGGAAAGACCGGGACATAAATAGAAATGAACAAACACACCGATCCTTTCTTATTACTTTACAACAAGTAGGTCGTTTATTTCTTCATGACGTCATTCCTCCACACTGCAACTTAAAGTGACAGTAAAATAAAAGTATATATATTCTATCCAAGTGTACAGTATATTCTTCACTCAGAAAATTAGCAAGTTGGGGGTTAAAAGTTTAGGGAAAAACAACAAAAAATGAAGTAACCATGACAGGGGTTGAAATAAGAAAATAAATCTCTTGCTGCAACACTAACCTCTTTTCCAGCACTGCCTCCTACAGACGCTCCTCTCTGTCCTCTTCCACTGAGCATCATTCAGACCAATTTCTGTGCCCCCCCCCCTAAAATATGATGGAAACTTTGAAGCGCCCCAGCAGATGGAGACCAAATGTTCCATCAGATTTCTCCCTATTATTGTGTTTTTTTCTTTGTTTTTTAGCTTTTTTGTTCTTTACTTTTTTTGTCTAGAGCGATGGTCTTCAATTCAGTGCACACAGGCCAGATGTGTCAGTGTGCTTGACTTTATCCTGACTATAGGTATTCCTTCCACTGACACCAATGATGGGGTACTATTCCTCCCACTGATACCAATGGGGTGCATTATTCCTCCCACTGATACCAATGATGGGACACTATTCCTCCCACTGATACCAATGATGGGACACTATTCCTGCCACTGAGACCAATGATGGGACACTATTCCTCCCACTGATACCAATGATGGGACACTATTCCTGCCACTGAGACCAATGATGGGACACTATTCCTCCCACTGATACCAATGATGGGACACTATTCCTGCCACTGAGGCCAATGATGGGACACTATTCCTCCCACTGATACCAATGATGGGACACTATTCCTGCCACTGAGACCAATGATGGGACACTATTCATCCCACTGATACCAATGATGGGACACTATTCCTGACTGACCAATGATGGGACACTATTCCTCCCACTGATACCAATGATGGGACACTATTCCTGCCACTGAGACCAATGATGGGACACTATTCCTCCCACTGATGACACTATTCCTCCCACTGAGACCAATGATGGGACACTATTCATCCCACTGATACCAATGGGGACACTATTCCTGCCACTGAGACCAATGATGGGACAATTCCTCCCAATGTGATGGGACACTATTCCTGCCACTGAGACCAATGATGGGACACTATTCCTCCCACTGATACCAATGATGGGACACTATTCCTCCCACTGATTGATGAGGGACTATTCCTCCCACTGATCCCACACTATTCCTACTGATACCAATGATGGGACACTATTCCTCTGACCCAATGAGAGGACACTATTCCTCCCACTGACACCAATGATGGGACTAACTGATAGATGGGGCACTATTCCTCCCACTGATACCAATGATGGGACACTATTCCTGCCACTGAGACCAATGATAGGGCACTATTCCTCCCACTGATCCCAATGATGGGGCACTATTCCTCCAACTGACACCAATGATAGGACACTATTTCTCCCACTGATACCAATGATGGGGCACTATTCCTCCCACTGACACCAATGATGGAACACTATTCATCCCACTGACACCAATGATGGGACACTATTCCTCCCGCTGACACCAATGATGGGACACTATTCCTCCCGCTGACACCAATGATGGGACACTATTCCTCCCACTGAGACCAATGATGGGACACTATTCCTCCCACTGACACAAAGGATGACATTAAAAATAAGTTTTAGTTCTACTTTAAAGAAGGAGGTCCGTTCAAAATAAAAAAATTACTGTAGCTGCTGACTTTTGTAGCTGCTGACTTTTAATAAGGACACTTACCAGTCTTAGTCGCCAGCGATGTCGGCCCCCTCCGAGGCCGATCCTCGATCCAGGCAGCTCCAGGCACCGCCATCCACAGTAAGGGAAACAGACAGTGAAGCCCTGCGGCTTCACTGCCCGTTTCCTGCAGCGCATGCGCGAGCGGCGCGGCGCTGTGCGAATGGGCCGGCTGCTTTCTGGGACACACACAGTTCCCAGAATGCAGCGCGCCCCATTCACAAGAAGAAACAGAGTGTAGGAGGAGAAGGGGATCCACGGCGGAGGATGAAGAGGCAGATTCGCCACTCCCGCATAGCAACAGCTATTTAGGGTAAGTAAAACAAATGTTTGTTTGTTTTTTAATTTTTTTTAAATTTTTTAAATTTTTGGTGGAAAGATTTTTTTCAGGGTGGAACTCCGCTTTAACTTCTTAAGGACCACCTCCTGCACATTTAAGTCGGCAGAATGGCACGCCCGCGGCGCGCTCCCGTGACCCGGTCCGAAGCTCCGTGACCGGGACCACGGGACTCGCAGACCCAATCGCCGCTGGAGTGTGGCGGTCGGTCCCCGGAGCTGAAGAACGGGGAGAGACGTGTGTAAACATGGCTTCCCCGCGCTTCACTGTGGCGGCAGCATCGATCGCATCATCCCTGTTATAGGGGGACGCGATCAATGACGTCACACCTACAGCCACACCCCCCTACAGTTGTAAACACACACAGGGAACACATAACCCCTACAGCGCCCCCTTGTGGTTAACTCCCAAACTGCAACTGTCATTTTCACAGTAAACAATGCAATTTAAATGTCCCAAAAATGTATCAAAATTGTCCGAAGTGTCCGCCATAATGCCGCAGTCACGAAAAAAATCGCTGATCGCCGCCATTAGTAGTAAAAAAAAATAATTAATAAAAATGCAATAAAACTATCCCTTATTTTGTAAACGCTATAACTTTTGCGCAAACCAACCGATAAACGCTTATTGCGATTTTTTTACCAAAAATATGTAGAAGAATACGTATCGGCCTAAACTGAGGGAAAAAAAATTTATATATATTTTGGGGGATATTTATTATAGCAAAAAGTAAAAAATATTGCATTTTTTTCAAAATTGTCGCTCTATTTTTGTTTATAGCGCAAAAAATAAAAACCGCAGAGGTGATCAAATACCACCAAAAGAAAGCTCTATTTCTGGGGAAAAAAGGACGCCAATTTTGTTTGGGAGCCACGTCGCACGACCGTGCAAATGTCAGTTAAAACGACGCAGTGCCGAATCGCAAAAAGGGGCAAGGTCCTTTACCTGCATTTTGGTCCGGGGGTGAAGTGGTTAAGAAGCTCTTGTGAAAAGCCGGAACTTCTCTGGCAGCTTTGCTTGTCTTATCTAACAAGACATCATCATTGTTCATTATACACGGAAATATCTGAAGGAGGAAATAATCAAACTTTTTTTTTCAGTTCTTTATTAGGAAAAGGTGAGTCTGGTCTGGGCAACGTCCAATAGGGAAATGTTCCTTTATTGTCCCTTTTCTAACTAGTCATGAGATGGTTGTGATTGTCTTCTATGGCAAAACACATTGCGGGGTGATTATCCAAAGGCAAATAGACCGTTCACTTTGTAAGGGAATTTCCCCTCAGCAGAATGAAGGGAGTAAAAGTTCACTTTGCAAAGAAAACCAAAACCCACATATCCTTTCTTGCATGTGATTGGATGAAGGACATCAGCACCGCTTCACTTCCTTCAAATTCCCTTGCAGCCTATTTGCATTTAGTAAATCAACCCCAATGCTTCCTTTATTAGGAGGGGCTGCAGATCAGCAGGAGAGAACACACCGAGGCTCCAGTCACACTTCGTGATTTGGAATTACGGGCAGTGGCAGCTGGTGCTCAAAATATTTGGGGGGTGCAAAAAAAAACATCAAACACAGCCAATGTGCCCATCAAACGCAGCCACTGTGCCCATCAAACGCAGCCACTGTGCCCATCAAACACAGCCAATGTGCCCATCAAATGCAGCCAATGTGCCCATCAAATGCAGCCAATGTGCCTCATCAAATGCAGCCACAGTGCCCTCAAACACAGCCACTGTGCCCCATCAAATGCAGCCACTGTGCCTATCAAACGCAGCCACTGTACCCCATTAAACACAGACACTGTACCCTATCAAAAGCAGCCACTGTGCCCATCAAACGTAGCCACTGTGCCCATCAAAGGCAGCCAATGTGCCATCAAAGGCGGCCACTGTGCCCCATAAAATGTAGCCACTGTGCCCATCAAATGCAGCCACTGTGCCCCATCAAACGCAGCCACTGTACCTCATCAAACGCAGCCACTGTACCCATCAATTGCAGCCACTGTGCCCATCAAATGCAGCCACTGTGCCCATCAAATGCAACCACTGTGCCACATCAAATGCAGCCACAGTGCCCTCAAACACAGCCACTGTGCCTATCAAACACAGCCACTGTGCCCCATTAAATGCAACCACTGTGCCACATCAAATGCAGCCACAGTGCCCTCAAACACAGCCACTGTGCCTATCAAACACAGCCACTGTGCCCCATTAAACGCAGCCACTGTGCCCCATCAAATGCAGCCACTGTGCCCCATCAAATGCAGCCACTGTGCCCCATCAAATGCAGCCACTGTGCCCCATCAAATGCAGCCACTGTGCCCATCAAATGCAGCCGCTGTGCCCCATCAAACGCAGCCACTGTACCCCATCAAACACAGCCACTGTGCCCATCAAAGGCAGCCACTGTGCCCATCAAACGTAGCCAATGTGCCCATCAAAGGCAGCCACTGTGCCCCATCAAGCGTAGCCACTCTGCCCCATCAAACGCATCCACTCTGCCCCATCAAACGCATCCACTCTGCCCCATCAAACGCAGCCACTGTACCTCAAACACAGCCACTGTACCTATCAATTGCAGCCACTGTGCCTTATCAAACGCAGCCACTGTGCCCATCAAACGCAGCCACTGTGCCCATCAAACGCAGCCACTGTGCCCATCAAACGCAGCCACTGTGCCCATCAAACAGTACCAATCACTCCTGTGTCCAAATTGCATGGTACCCCAGTACTATATGGTTTGGTGCAGGCAGAGCTGTTTTGAACGTTGCGCCTGCCATACTGTTTGCGCATTCCCGCGCATTTAGCAGCCCTTTGAATCAAAAACATGCTGTGCGGGGGAAGAGCAAAATTGCACAGGTGCGACTGCCTGTGTTATAGTGTCCACCAGCCCTCAACTAGGAGCATCTGTAGAGGATACAGAGGGACCAATATCAGGCGTGTGCACTGCCGAAAAATTCGTTTTTTGCTTTATTCTTTTTTTGTTTGTTTGTTTTTTTGTTTTTGTTTTTCCAGGCCATTTGTTATAATTGAAATTCGTTATTTTTAATAAATTCAAAAATCCGAAAATAAGAAAGGAAATCCCAAAATTCAAGAATGCGACAATTCGAAAATCCAAAAATAAGAACGAATATCTGAAAATTCAAAGAATCTCAAAATTCTAAAATCCGAAAATTCTAAAATCTGAAAGCATGTCGCACCTAGGGTTGCCACGTCTTCCCTCTAAATCTGAGCACATATGAATTAGACGGGTTATGAGGCTAATTTAATGCAGACAATGCACTAAGTGGGTTTAATTATCACCTTAATCACTTCCCGCCCGCCATATAGCAGAATGACGGCCGGAAGGTGGTTGGATTATCCTGACTGGGCGTCATCCAGCAGGATAAGCCTCTCTTGCACACCACCAGGGGGCGCACAGCATGACGTTCAGTGGGGTGGCGTGTCAGTCTGACACACCGCATCTCTGATCTTAGTAAAGAGCATCTGATGGAGGCTCTTTACCATGTGATCAGCTTTGTCCAATCACAGCTCATCACGTGGGAACCAGGAAGTGACGTTTATTGGATTTCCTCCATTCACGCTGACAAGGCGCGGGTAGAGGAGAGACGATCGTTGGCTCTCCTGACAGGGGGGGTAACCAGCGCATTGATTATCAGTGAAGCCCCATCATCAATGCCCACCAGTGATGTCCTCCTGTATGCCAATCAGTGCCCACCTGTACCCACATCATATGCCAATCAGGACCTATCAGTAATGCCTGTCATTGACTCCTCGTCAGTGCTGCCTATCAGTGCTATCTATCAGTCTTGCTTTATGTCCATCAGTGCTGCCCATCAGTGCCACCCATTAGTACCCATCATTACAGCCCCATGCCAATCAGTGCCACCTATCCCATCAGTGCCACCTATCAGTGCCCATTAGTGCTACATAATAATGCCTCCTCATCAGCGCCCATCAGTGCCCATCTGTCCCCATCAGTGCCACTCATCAGTGCCTGCCTATCAGTGCCCATCAGTGCCCATCCGTACCCATTAGTGCCCGCCTATCAGTGCTGCATATTTGTGCCGCCTCATTAGTGCCACCCATCAGTGCCAGCCTATCAGTGCCCATCAGTACTCATCAGTGCCCACCTATCAGTGCTGCATATAAGTGCCTCCTCATCAGTGCCCATCAGTGCCACCCACCAGTGCCCACCATTGTTGTCCTTCAGTGCCACCTATCAGTACCCATCAATGCCCGCCTATCAGTGCCATCCATCAGTGCCTGTCAGTAAAGGAGAAAAAATATTTATTTACAAAATTTTAGACCAGAAACAAAGAAAAGCCAGAGGTGATCAAATACCACCAAAATAAGCTCTATTTTTTTGGGGGGGGGTAGATGAAAAATGTAATTTGGATACATTTAAAGTGTGACAGCGCCGAAAGCTGAAAATTGTCCTGGGCAGGAAGGGGGTGAAAGTGCCCGGTGTTGAAAGGGTTAATTAGGGACAGAACATAAGTAATACGTGTTCGGGTTTAAAGGGATGAGCTGACAACCCTAGTTGTGCCCGTCCAAGGTTGGGTCAAGGTTGCATCAAAGATGCTTCCAAGTTGCATCAAGCTCCAGTTGTACTTGTAGGACTCAAAAGAAATGGTTATCATTGGAAAACATGGGAGGAGGGGACTTGCCCAAAGTCGCCTGACAAGTCGCACAAGTGAAAATGGGGTGTGAAAGTTACAGTGGAAATTGCATTACTTTGGAGTCGCACGAGTGTGAATGGAGCCAGTATTTGCGTCACGATGATCAGCTCAGGTGTGAACACAGCTGGAGGCTTCAACTGCAGTTTATAAAAAAGGAAATCGCACTGCTTAGGTCCCTTTCACACTTGTACGATTTTACCGCGATTTTGCCGCGGTTCGCGGCCGCAATTTTACCGCGATTCGCGGCCGCGATTTCAATGAATGCCTGTGTAAGTGGGATCAAAATCGGACCAAAGTAGTGCAAATTCGTACCAGTATGAATGGTGTTCATTGAAAATCATGGAGAATGACTTGTCATACGATTTTGCA
The DNA here is from genome assembly GCA_029574335.1 of Rana kukunoris. NCBI lineage: Eukaryota > Metazoa > Chordata > Amphibia > Anura > Ranidae > Rana > Rana kukunoris. The sequence continues at coordinate 279,333 of JAJQKJ010002157.1, forward strand.
GTCCAAAATCGTGAGACAAGTCGTATAAGTGTGAAAGGGGACTTAATTGCAACAATTATTCGGGTTAGTCCCCTTTCACACTTATACGACTTGTCTCACGATTCTGGACTGCAAAATCGCATGACAAGTCATTCTCCATTATTTTCAATGAACACCATTCATACTGGCATGACTTTAAGTTGTGCCGACTCCAAAGTCGTCCCTGCACTACTTGGTCTGATTTTGATGCCACTTACACTGGCATTCATTGAAATCGCGGTAAAATCGTACAAGTGTGAAAGGTGTCTTCATCGCATTCCTAAACAGTCAGCCTTTGTGATGCTATAAATAGCTCCATGGAAGAATCGTATTAATCATTGTTACCTAATTATAGAAACTTTGTTCATTTGTTTGTAGATAATTTCCCAATAGGAGAAGTATGGAGAGTGTCTCCTTCCTCGGATTTCAGGTTTATGGCTCATCGATGAGACGTTGGAGAGAAGCCTTCAGAACAGGGACTGTCCCTTCAAATTAAATACACTATAAAAAGCACAAATTCCTTAATTACAGCATGAATCGGAGCCCATCCACACCATAGAAACGTCACTATATTGCGAGCGACTTACATCATCAGGGGGGTACAGGCAGTAAACCTGTAAAGGGCCTGGAGGTCCCCAGGGACCCGGATGGCAACCCTCCTTTTTTTTATTTATTTTTTATAAAATACATATATTTTTTTTAATATATACAGTATGTTTTAATTTTTTATTAAAGGACCCAGAGGTCCCCAGAGCCCCATGTGGCAACCCCCCTTTTTTTTATAAATATTTTATTTTTTATTTTTTTATTAAAGGGCCCAGAGATCCCCAGGGCCCTTGATGGCAACCCCCCCCCCCCCCCCCATTTTTTTTATTAAAAAATTACATTTTTTTTATATAATTTTTTTTATTTCTTTTTTTTCCTATTATTTCTTTTTTTTATATGTAATTTTTTTTATTAAAGAGCCCAGAGGCAACCCCCCCCCCCCCCCCCTTTTTTTTATTTTATTTTTTATACAGTTTTATTTATTTATATATTTATTTTATTTTATTTTATTAAAGGGCCCAGAGGTTTATTTTATTTTATTTTTATTAAAGGGCTTAGAGGTCCCCAGGATGGCAACCACCTTTTTTTTATATTAAAAAAATATTTTTTTATATATATTTTTTATTTTAATTTTATTATTATTATTTTTTCAATTAGCGGCGACAAACCCCCCTGCTTCCTCAATTTCAGGCGGCAGCACCCCCCCCCCCCCCCCTCCCCAGGGGGCCCATTCCTGAAGCTGTGTAAGGCGCCCCATAATTCCTGATGGCGGCCCTGGTGACAACACAGGAGCACAACTTAGGGACAGAGCGTTGTCACACTATAACAGGAAGTGCCTGAACAAGGATCTTCCATGGCAGGATCACCAGGGTGTTGAAATGGCCACTTCTAGTCTACATCGGGGACCAAAGTGACGGGGTGACAACGCAGGAGAACTGGGAGACAGAGCTTGTCCTATAACAGGAAGTGCCTCAACAAGGACCTTCCTTGGCAGGATCACCAGTGATTATTTAAGCTGTAGATGTTCGATATCTGTAATTCAGCATATTTCATTATGATAATCTCTACTAAAATCCTACAAATGTTAAAATGTTAACATTTTAAAAGTCATTATCAGTCTTCCTAAAACCTGCAGCTTTCGATGTAACAATCCTTGGTGATCCTGCCATGGAATGTCCTTGTTCAGGCACTTCCTGTTATAGGGTAACAACGCTGTATCCCAGTTGTTCTCCTGTGATGTAATGGGGTGACAACGTCCTGTTCCTGTCCCCCAATGGAGCTCCTGTGTTGTCACCCCGTCCACAAGGGCTTCTGATGGAGACTATAAGTGCCCTTTTTAACACCCTTGTGATCCTGCCATGGAAGGGTCCTTGTTCGGGCACTTCCTGTAATAGGATGACAACGCTCTGTGCCTGTCTCTTAGTGGTGCTCCTGTGTTGTCACCCCGTTACAATGGCTTCCAATGGACACTACAAGCGGCCATTGCAATACCCCAGTGATTCTGCCATGGAAGGTCCTTGTTCAGGCATTTCCTGTAATAGAGTGACAACGCTCTGTCCCCCAATGGTGCTCCTGTGTTGAGGACTTCCAATAAAGACAACAAGCGGCCATTTTAACACCCTGGTGATCTTGCCATGGAAGGTCCTTGTTCAGCTACTTCCTGTTATAAGGTGACAACGCTCTGTCCCTGTCCCCCAATAAAGCTCCTGCGTTATCACTCCGTCACAAGGACTTTCGATGCAGACCGTTTCAGCACACATTACACAGACATTGCCCACTGTTGTCACCATCAGGGAACCCGCCCTGGGGAATGCCATGGAGCCATCACTGGAGTGCATTGTAGAGGGAAAGTGGCAGCAAACAAGCTGCAGGAGATCAGCAGCACTGACTTGCATCCAAGAATAAAAAAATAAAAAAGTAAAAACAAAGGCCCAGATTCATAGTGCAATTACACCTGTCTAACTGGTGTTAGACAGGAGTATTTTCAAATTTTGCGCGCCGTATCACTAGTTTGAATCCTCAAACCATGATACGGCGGCTTCGGGCTTCGATCCGAGAGGCTTACGTCTTCGTAAGCCTTCGGATCTACGCTGCGATATTTTTGCGGCCGCTGGGAGGAGTTCGCGTAGTTTTGATGCGTCGGGATATGCAAATGAGTTTTTACGGCGATCCACGAAGATACGAGCGGTCTTCGCAATCGCTTACTCTATTTTTTTTTACGTACTGTTAGACCACTTTTTGCTGGTCTAACGGTGCGTAGCCCATGTTAAGTATGGCCGTCGTTCCCCCGCGTCAAATTTTTTTTTTTTTTTTTTTTTACGTAAGTTGTTCGGGAATAGAAATGTCCGTAAACGACGCTACTCAAACAACGAATGACGTAACGACGTGATTTCGCGCAATGCACGGCGGGAAATTTGCAAACGGAGCATGCGCAGTTCGATCGCCGCGGGAACGCGCCTATTTTAAATGCTTCACGCCCCCTACTCGCGTAGATGGATTGCGACGGGAGAAATACACTACGCCGCCGTCGTTTACTGGACAAAATCTACCTGGATTCCACATAGAGCCAGGTAAAAAACGGCGGCGTAGTGTATTCCTGATACG